>JAQIXS010002548.1:0-22229 GCA_034700785.1 Rossiulus vilnensis
ATGAGTGCTATATTCTCATAGGTGACTATAATCCAACCACAATTCAATAGCATTGTATTGTTCCGCATATATGGTCAGATTTTTCTGGACCGCTGAGCTGACCATATAACCGATACTGACTGTATTAGAAAAGAAAAATAATATGAAAAAACGTATTGAATCAAAAATCAGATTTTTGACTACAGACTGGGGCAACAGAGACAAAATAAACTGCTTTAAAGCTCTAACGGCAACTATGAAACAATTAAAAATGAATCGTATAATAAACTAAATCTATAGGGGGAAATTATGGAAATAATTTTACCGACTTAGTTCCAAAAATGAGTATAAAAATAATAATTGACGAGATTAGTCGTTTTTACTTAACGTTCATTCCTTCGTTTACTAACCATCCATTTAAAAATTAGCGATTTCACTTTATTAAACAAATTTCTATTTGACTTTGCACAAAGCACATTTTAAATCCCTTTACGTTTACACTATTTAATTTTGATGAATTGTCTCAGTTATCTTCGCGTTATTTTCTAGAAAACACATCAACCTATTTTAATGCCTAAAAATATGTCTTTCAAATACTTGTACTTAAAAAAGAGGATAAAACGTATTTCTTAAAAATAAACCAGGACAACGAACATATAACAAGACAACATGTGCTGGATGCCTAGTGATAAACAAGTTGAAATCAATACAGAAGTGGAATATCCACTTTGTTATATTTAGATACGATCTCTTAAGTTAGTGAGTTCATAAACAAAATAATAGACTTTCAACCCAAAAGATGCCCTTCATTCAATTGTTTCAAATAAAAACTAAATGTATATTTTCCCCCATTTAGATTTGGTTCTCCTTTATAGTCTTAGTTATTTTTTATGATTTGAAAATGTTCCGTTTATGTATAAAACATTAAATAAACTTGAAAAAAATCATTTTGTGACTTCCAATAGGGTTTTTTTTCTTTCAGCGAAACCTCCGAAAATGAGCATCAGAAGTGGCTTGATATTTTATTTTTTCTAGTTCATTTAATGTGATATAAGGTCGCCCACCATAGGTAAAACATTCCTATTTTTAAATGCTTATTATGCTAGACATATGTGTGAATATTTTTCCCATGGTTGGCGACCTTTTGGGTTGGCCTTATTAAGTAAGCTAATAATAATAAGGTGGCTAACGTCTATTAGGAAAAAAAACCAAATTTCTCATTAACGTAATGGGGAAAATATCCTGTCTCAATAGGAGAATGGATTTGAATTCTCTCAGTTATCGGGATTACATTTTGTTAACTTGCAATTTAATTTGAAAGATTTAGCATAAATTCGAGTTATTGTTGTTGATTGATATTAAAGCTGGGGTTAAATGTTGATGGTACTTTTTAAATCATGGTTGCAAATATGTATATATGTGGCTGGTGGTTCGTTTTAAAGCTTCGTCACAATGGCTTAATTACATAACAGGAATCAGATAACATTTCTATTAGACTAAATTAATCCTTTTACTCTATTAAATTCTTACTCAATAATTTGTTCCATTAAACAACACATTCGTTCCATTCCCTTTCATAAAGCAGGCTTCACAATCAAACAATGGGTACAATTGGCATCAATCAATTAATCATCATCAATGTTAGGCTGGGTAATTTCAAAACACAATAAATAGTTCTCAATATAACATTCAATAAAATAACAATACCATTCCTCTATCTTATCAGTTCAGTATCTTAAAACTATATAAATACATGTAGATTACTCAGACCAGGTTGTCAACATGCATACAATCATCACAGCACTTTTGGACCACATCCACCAGCACATAATTCCAGGCTTGTTACTTTGTTCAACATACACTCAAATTGTAATCAAATAGCGATAATAATCGGTGATCAAATGGTACAATGCAGATGTGTACCCACAATTCCAAATCCTCATTCACCTCGAATCCCAACTGTTCACTCATTTTTATGTCTCCTCCTTATTACCACCAGCGCCCTTTTCCGACCTGGCCCATTATTGGCCTGGAATTGTAAACATCTCAGGAATGCAACCCATTCCTCCAATTCCTTCCCCAACAAACAAATAAGTGGCATTATCACATTCCATTCAATCACATAATTAATCGCCCCAGGGTCAACGCAACTGTTCAACATTATTCATAAACATTCCACAACTGGCCACATTCCAAAGCGACCCGTGGGTTACATATATATACTTTTGAAACTATGTAAATAACATGTAAATAAATAACAATGTTTTAAACTAGGCTTGCAACTGCTGAAGTGGTTTCATTCGATATGGGCATTTTATTACAAACATAAAGAATGAAATGATTTTTTTAAATTTTAAATAAATTTAATTTTCAGTAATTTACTGAGAAAATATACACTGTATAAAAATATTGCATGATTTTGAAAGTGACTACAATCACTATATACATGTACATTCAATATTTTGCAGGTAGACTAGAAGTATTAATTAAATTAATTTCATTTAACTATTTACATTTTTAATAAGTTAATGAGCATAAAAAAGAAAGAACGAACTTACTAAAATAAGAACAGCATTCTTAGAAATACACTGGTTTTGAATTTAACAGAAATGTTACTTTTATATAACTATAGAATCTGACACTGAGCCAGAGTTAAGGATAAAACACTAAGATAAGTGTTAAACTAAGTATACAAATAATTAATTAAATATCATGTTTTTCTGCATTTCCCCCTGTTACTTATTCAACAATTTGTACATTAGTGACAAAAACGAGACATTGCAGACATCTATCTTCAAAGTAACCTTCCATGGTTTATTAAACTTTCTAAATGCATTATACTGATGTATTATTAGAAAGAAAAGCATTACAATTCTGCGAACAAAACAATAACACCATGCACCTGTTTCAAACGGTCTTCTATAAATCATCGGATAGCTGTTCTGTTTTATTACGTTTCTCTACTTAATATTTAGAGCCTAGCGAACTAGCGGGCGAAAGCCCGTTTGGGGGTTCAATACCAACACAATATTTCATAGTGCCTTCAAATTATTCGTGCAATTACACGCATGCGTGTATATGCAAGCCGCCCAATTTTGCTTAAAATGTTAGATCACAATGCTTTAGATATTATCTCATTGTTTTAGTGAATTTACTTAATTAAGACATTTACCATTGCTTGAGAACAGTGAGCATTTTGAAGATAGCGACGGGTTCTGCTCTTTCGAAACCCCTTAATGTGATCATTCATTTCTTTGATCTTTTCCACAAAAAAGTCGATTGATTTGCTACAATATGAATTATTTATTGTTATTTACGTTTTTATGTTTTTGCATGATCAAACCCACACAATTCATTTTTACTCGTAACAAAATTTAGTACAAACAACGATATATTTTATTCTTAAAATATCCATTTAGATTTATATATTTCAGATTTTTGCATTTTAGCATTCTCTTAGAATATTCTTGCTACATTTCACGAGTATGGGTAACTTCCTATTACACGTTATTTACTGTATGCACTTTTTAATTTAGGGACTTTTATCACCCTACTGCATACTGATTTAATTAATGAATATATGGATGATCCGATAATTTTCAGTCGATAACACCACAAGCGCCTATAGTGACATTACTTGAGTTTGACTATGATCTCCAAATGGTGTTATCTCTAAATTAGTGGAGAGGGATTAATAGGCTTTGGTTGACAATGGGGCACTTAACTTTTGACCAATTTGAATTTTGACCACTGATTCATAAGTGGGCAAATATCTCGGATATACCTGTACATTTATTATATGAAAAACAAAACAATAAAAAACGCGAATGTGTATTTCTCATCTGATTACGCTGATGCTCTTCTCTATTTTAAGGGCAAGCAAAAGCAAGAGCGTGAAAAACCAAGCCAAAATAGAAACGTTGTGCAGGGAGGAAACCTTCGGTATAGACCTGACACAAATTGAAGGCTGAGTTCAGAATAGCGAATAAGGGGAAGGTTAACAGGGGAAAATATAAGGCGAACGTGGTTATTAAAGATGCGCCAATAATGACGCACCGGAAGATGAGAACGAATAGGATTTCAGAAAACTTTGGAAAACACCTAGAAAATTCATTTGAGCTTGTTACGTTCAAAAAAACGGGCACCTCCGTTAAAATAGGCAACCGATTATTACCCGGTGGAGTTTTAAGAGAACCCAAATCCTGATCACTTTCAGTTCTGAACTGTGCTGGCTACATGTGCGTGCTTCCTGGCAAGGTGTTTTCTCTCTCGTTTTTCCGATCGACTTAAAATTAACCATCGTCCCTCCCTCCGCTGGTTATTTCCAAAAGTGAACCCTATCTATTCGCCTGGCTCTATACTAAATGAGTTGTGGGTGTGATTTTTTGTAAGTTCTCCAAAACTCTTCCGTGCCATCACTTGCTCTGTAACCCACGATCAACAATCCACTTTCTTGCCAATACCAAATCAATGAGTTTCGCCATGGAAAGACCAGCATTCGTTCGCGTGCCGAAAAATCGGGCCCCAATATCACCTTATGTAAGTATCATTGATAGGTGTTTATTGACTGTTTAATTTGCACGTAGGTCAGCGTGATACTTTTGCCTAGCATAAGGCGAATTTCAATCCGGCATTTCTAATGATTTGAGTTGTAGCGACGAGGTCATGCAACGAGAAACGACCGAATTTTTACTCATCCTTTCAAATGATGCCTTTTCGAGTTAGCATCCACGAAAAGAATCTTCAGTTTCTAGGTCAGCACAAACTTAGTTTAGAAAACTCGTAGCGTGGCGAAGTTGTCGCAAATTTCCTCTAACGATGACCCACTTATAAAGTTAGAAACACAACTTCAACCTATTTATATTTGAATTCCTAAATTGCAGATTAAACCGATAAAAGCGGGATTTTTAAACGTGATTGCTGCTGGTTTCGTCAAAATGGCGTTAAGTTGAAAATAGTTGCCATTGTTAACCTTGTTTAACTTTGTTCGGGTATATTTAGTCAGTTCTTTTCACTGGCCTTGGCTATTTTTGCTCAAAGGCAGCTATTCGTCTCAGTGCAAAATGTTCACCATTGCGTAGAAAATTCTACTTGATCGTTAATACATAGCATCACGTTTATTATTTGTTTTGGAAATGAAATAAGTATTTCTTTTCCAAGCTCCAATATCGACTTTTTTAATCTACTGTATGCTTCAGTACAACATTCTTATTAACAATAATACACTTTAGACGCTTAGTCATTTGTTTCTGATGTGTATTTTAGAATCTTGGTCGTAGAATCAGCAAACAGTACATGCAAGATTGCTAAATGCCTATTATGAAAAGTATTGACACTGCATTTCAATATACATTTTAACTTTTTACATTGTTAAATACATTGCAAAATGCATTCATCAATTCATTGTGAAATGAAATGTCTCAATTTACATGCATTTCTAAGTGCATCTATTTTAGTTTGGAATAATTAGTTAGAATGACTTCGTTGAGTGAAATTTTAATAGCCATTTTCATAATTATTATTGAAATTGTGACATGGATTCAGATGAACCAAAAGCTATCAAATATCAATAATAATTATGAAAACGGCTATTATTAAGGACACTATCTTGACTCAGTTTGACTAAGTAAAATTTGTTTAGAAATAAAATAATAATTGGTGCTTGATATAATCAGTGACTTATTTTTTGATGGTATAGCGCTATCACTTTTAAGGGGTCGTTTTGTTGCCTACATAGCAATTGTGTCATGCTGGTAAAGCAACGAATAACGTTCAGGGATTTAAATAAACAAGGATAGCTTAAAACTGCTTCGAAAATGTACTTAATTTACATTACCTACAATCATAACCTTATGCAGATGTATATATTTTCCTAATTTACATACCTTGCTTAGATGGTACAAGATGCTTAACTAGCAGAAGACATCTGCACACATGCAACTCTGTGAACTGCGAGCCATTTTGTTTTGGCATTTTCCGCATTTTTTGGATACACAGAGTAAGATTTCTATTTTGGACCGTTATATTCTAGGAATTTCTGGGGAAAATAAACGACGAAATTCCAGAGCATGAAAAGCTCGAGACTGCTAAACCATTGCAGAAAATGTCTGCGTAGTCTTTTACTCGTATAAACATGATATGTTGGAAAAAATGCTGCGGTCTAACATAAGCTTTTCTCATTCATGGATTTTAAGCCTGCACGTGAGCCAAAATCACCGCTCAGATTTATTCACCTGGCCCAGCGGCATTTTTAAAAGGAAAGGGTTATAAATGGCGCCTTAATGTCCCCGATCGCCATGCATCGCAATTAGCTGGTGCAGTTTAGCAGTTGCCTCTCAATGGAACCTATTTTCTGAACCACGGTTCTTTCGAATCGTAAACTTTTCGTCCTTGAGCTCTCCTTGCGCATCGAGCTGGCGGCGGAAGTGGATCTGCGTTGCATTCCTAAACCCAATCCCATGCGCCTAAATTTGTCTTCTGCGGGGCTGCGAGCAACACCGGGGTTCGAACGCGCCTAGCACGAGCTCCAGGGCTTGCAACTTAGCCCAGGTGCCGATGGGCGCATGTGCACTTTGACGCAAGCGCTTCATTCGAAAAAGAAATCATCTCGTCCTGGGACGGATCGTTGTTTGGCCGTGGTCACCCTGTAGTTTTCCGTCGAAGTTTAGCCCGCCATCCCCCCTCCCTTTGCCCTCCCTGAGGAAAGGGATCCTCCTTGGTTTGGTTCCCGTCCAACCCGGGCTCACTTTGGTGCATCCCGATAATATGCCGAGTGTTGCCGGGAGTAAATTTTCATTTTGTGAATAGAAGTGTGAAACGAAGTCGATGATGGTGATGTGAGGGGGGTTGGTTTCGACAGGGACGCTTTTTCATCTCTCTTTTCCACAGCCGAAATAATCGAGTTTTGGATCTTGCGAATTAAAAAGATGAGTGCTGGAAGTCGCCATGTTACCCTGTTGCGCGACAGCCCCAACACGGCCTGGGGCTTTCGACTCCAAGGTGGCGTTGATCTTGGACTGCCTTTAACGATTCTAAGGGTAGGTGACGTTTACGCCTGTTTGTTCTTTTCCGCTCTAGCGAGCCGTGCTATTACCGTGCACTTCGCTCCATGAAAGTCAGGGAAATCTTGAGACACAATCAGATGCACGAATTGCGTTTCGGGGAAATAAGGAAGGGTTAGGGAATGGAATGACGTTTTGGCACGAGAAGAGGTAAGGGGTGAACTGGAAATAAATAGGGGATACGATTGTGGGCTGCTTCATCCAGGGGTTTCAATCCAGGATTTTAGGTGCCAGAGGGTTTGGCATTTTGTCATGACGCAGGCCCAAGGTGTCATAGGATTTGAGCGAGGATAATTATCGCGTCGTGACATGTTACAAAAACAAATAGTTGAGATGACAATTTTGTCAGGAGAGTAATATCGCTTCGAATTCTGGATGTCTGTTTAAGATGTGCCTCTGATGGAAGTTAAACCGTTCGCTTTAGTTGGCGTCTGTTTGGAATTAGTTTAAATTTTTAAGAAGTCCTGAATTACGTTCAACATCAAAACTATACCTCATTTATAGATTAAGAAATTATCAACCATATACACTTATTTTATGTATAATAAATCTATCATTTTTATCCTACACTTATTTATATCATTTGACTTACGAGTGATGATTCAAACATTGACTTGTGAAATCACCGCTGTCACTGATTTTGCTATCAATTCTAGTATTTATTTACTACTGGTGTTTTTGTCAAATTCCTTTATTTGTAAATGATTTCACTAAAAGCGAATGTTATTTGGCTAACATTTACTCTGCAAAATATAGTACACACAAAGATTATTTGAAATTGAAATCTTATAGTTGGTCTAACTTTTGTCTAACTCCAGTTCCTTTCACTGTGATTTTGCGAATGTTCTGCATGTGGCGTTGATTCTACCCTAAACAAACAGGAAGGTCATCATCTGGTATCCGGGAAAATGTCTGTTGCGCATCTAGGATCTTTACTGTTTCAAATCATTCATCTAGAAACGAGACTGTCTTGCCGTCAAGTATTGGCTTTCATTTTACTGCAGAGGTAATGCCAAAAAACTCGTGCAATGCATTCTCAATTCCTAAGTGACAGATTGAAAGCTGACAACACCTTCAGCTCACGGTGTCTGATGCTTGTTTTTATAATAGCCATTGATGATGCATCGTTACTCGTAAATATCAATGAAAATTAGACATTCATTGAATAACATGGAAGATGTTGCACATTGTTTCTGCTGCGCATTTTATACGCATTACTATAGTCACAAGTATGGCTGATAGTATTTCAACATTGTTAAAGCTTGACATCTCACATGAAGGCATACCGCTTCATTGAGACTCATAGCATTGTCAAATTATAATATCTATAATTTGCTTTTCCTTCAACTTTACCAAAGATATATCAGTTAAAATTGCTGCAGTATTTATTTTTGGACACGCCTCCGTCCGCGCCTATTCGTTTTGCCTTTTAAAAAAGTAGTAAAATGGCAACTAAGACAGAAGTCATCTGTACCTTACAATGTGGGTGGAAGCGGGGGTTCATTTCTTCTTTCAGTTGAGGCTATGCTTTTCACTTTTTACTACAGTTTTACGACTTTTCTTCTTCTTTCTTTTGTGTGATCTGGTTGCGTGAAAATAATGCTTTAGACTGGGGAAGTTGAAAATGTCTGCGTTGCTGTGCAATAATGCGCACGATTTTGAATTGGTTAAAAGTTGCATTTGTGTCATAGTTTCTAGTTCATTTACATTTGAAATAAATACAACAAAGCGTGCCATATGGAAGTTGTCCGGCTGCATATGTCTCAATTCAAAACCATACTGTCAGTAAAGATGTGCCATGTGTGTGCTACATTTGTAATGTGATCACTATTTCGGCTGGATATTCGCCGATATCATTGCTAAATTAAACTGATCATGTTTAAGCATTTCGGTCACCGATATACATGTACAGTAAAATTATTTGTTTAAGTAAATTTCAAAATTACTCATGTTTGGGGCCTTTCTTTGTTTTCTGTGAGTCACATTGTAGACACTAGATCGATTTAACAACGCTCTGCTGGTGATGGTCTTGCAGAGGTCATTCACACGATTCATTCATGACCTTACAAGGTGTAATGTTTGTCTAGGGCGACATTTTTGTGGTTTTCTACGAAGGAAAAATAATGATTCACGTAGAGCCACTTGTATAATCACTTTGTAGTTGTTATTTTTAATCACCTACAATTTGGAATTCCATTAGGAATGGAAATGTAGTACAGAAATGTGTGACCTGCTTCTTAACTATGGAAGCTTTATGTCCTTGGGTAAATATTATTCAAATGGAGCTTAAAAAAACAAGTTCGTGTATAACAGATTTCTTTATTTGTTGATGAACATCTGCTTTTAGGATATGCGACATTACTTTTTAGAACGTTACAAGTAAATTGTACGGGGAAACATATCATTGAGGGAGGGGTATTAACGCTTTTCTCCCATTGCAATACCATACTCAAGGAAGATGGCAGCTTATTCGGTAAACCATGCTTCCGGTTGGATTAAACATACCTCGTAAGTTTTACGAACTTTTGCCTCCAAAATGTATGGCAAATTACGACTTGTAGGCCTGCTAATTGTAAACTTGAATTTTGTAACGAATGTTCGTGGAAACTGAAAGATTCTGACCTGGCCGTGCACAAGAATTGAATATTGATTTGTTTTTAGTGAGCAGAGTGCTTCAAAGAAATTCAGAGAAACTGATGAACACATTTATGATTAACTTTTTGGCCATACAGTTCACCGATGCATATGATATCTGGTTTGAATTTATTTGTACTAATTTACCAGTGTCCAATTAGTCATTGTAACTTAGCAGTTTCAGGTTATTGCGCGTTACCTTATAATTCAAGAATTTTGTTATTGTAGTGAAATTATTTTGATTTTTCATACAAAATAATCTGTGCACTATCGCTGAATTTGTTACGAAGTTGGCAGGTTCCGAAAGACGAGTGAAAACATTTCATTCGATAAGTATGTACGGATAAGGAATTCGCATCTGATCGCAATGATGATTTTATGGCGAGCATCCAAAATCTCTGAAGTCAACAAAGTTATACGTTTGATCTTATAACTGTCTATATAACTTCGTTTACATCTCATACCATGCATTCTTATTGTGTTTTCCTTGCTACAGTTTCATCATAAAATCAAACGGTCTAGAACCCATCAATATTGACTGGGATTTTATAACTATTATTTTTGGAAAACCAACTGCGTTGTAGGTTCTATTTTGTATTTGGAGGAATGTTTTCGGGTGCAAGGATTAACAGCAAAAGAAAGAAAGAAAGCCACTGTATATAAGCGAGGTCTTGTCCCGTCTGAATTCCGTGCCAAAATCTCAGTGCTATTTTATTCTCCTGTTGGCAGTGAAACTTGATTCGGTCGAAAAAGAGCATGCGCTGAAGTTTAGTTTGCACCACACCATATACATGTTGAGTTAGCGATATGCTACCGAACTGTATTATGACTTAGCTGAAACGGATGACGGACTAACGGTGAAAAATAGGTCTACGTGTAGGAGGAACTGCATTTGGAGCATCCAGATTTATATTTGAGAATATGGCGGAAGCCTTATTGCGAGGATTGTTCCAGCATTATCTCTTGCGAGTGGTAAACATTGCCACAGTACATGTATTACGCTGTTTCCACAGATTTTTCTAAATAAAAAACCCATCCCAAACAGGGTTGTTTTTGCCATTAAATATTTCCTCTAAAATGCAACCTTATATTTTAAAGATTTAAAAGAGTATTCCTAATTTCACTAGTATTTCAAATAATCAATCTATGATAAGCGTCACGTGTTTGCAGGACAAATTTCAGTAAATGTTGAATTACATGTTTCGCACCATGATTCTCAAATGTTAAATCACCATCTTTAGGATATGTTTTCAATATTTAGACACGCAACTATCATACAAATCTAATTTGATTTCCTTTGTTTTAATGTTTCGAAATCTCTATATTTACAGAAGTCAAAAACAGAAAAATCGCAATTGAAAAATTAATAGAGTTTTTTCGTAATGTGATAATCTGTCCACTGAATATTCTGTTAGCTAACGCAAGTTCGATTATATTTACAGTAGTTGAAAAGCAATTTAAGTACATGTGATTGATTACCTACTTCGATAAAATAAAAAGAAACTAAATTACGACTCAAGCGTCTTGCATCGGCTTCTCTGTAATCCAAAACGTAATTATAGGTCAAGAATGATTGTGAAAGTTAAAAGATGGCATCCATTGTAGAAACAGTCATAGTTTACTTTGTTTTGTACATGAGGAAGATCCTGAAGTGAATGAAATGCATTTAATTCAGCTAGTTTAACTCAAACGGAGACTAATGTTGACATCAACCTCCCGGCTCTCAATGATCCTCAGTTTTTCTTTTAAATCTGCGAATTAATTACGTGTATAATGATTACAGTGAAAACCTGAAACAGTAGTGGCACTCATATATGAATGGTGATTCAGAAGTACGTGATGATTTTTTGTTTAAAAATAAAATTGGCATTATGATTCTATTCCAAATGATAGTTTAATTATTAGAACTTTTTATGAACCCTTCCAGTCATTTTTCTGAAACAAGTTATCATCCTTTTTACTTATGAGAAGGAGCATTTCAGGACGCTACTGGTGTGACGTCACAAGTTACCGATCGTTGTGGCGCCATCTGATTTACACGTACTGCTGTACTGATGTGTAAATAGTACATGCATTGTACCTGCACAATTTCATGAATGGAACATTGTGCTCCAATTGATTAACCTTTAATTGAAAAAATATGCTGTTTAACTACCAGCTTGCATGTGTGGACTAGATTTTACCTATCTGAACTCTAAATATAGACAAGATGCGACGCAAACACGCTGACGCATTAAATTCACTGAAGTACAAAAACAAAATATAAGATTATTGGCGCCGTAAATGTCCATAAGGCAAACCCAGTTTATTTATCGCCCGCTTTTACTCAACTTAAAATGCTTGTAAATATTCCAAACTAATATAGTTAAGTAGTCATTAAATGACGACCCTTTTCAACTCTCAGTACCTAGTAAGTGGCTGTTTTCTAGTCACCAAGACACCCCTAAATAATGCGGAAGCATTTCTCGAACTTTGAAAAATTGGGGCAAAGTTAATTGTAAGCACTTGAACCATTTGCTAAACAAGATTCTTTTTCACTGCCATTTTTGTTTGCTAACATTCTCGGTTTACAGTTTCCTTGGCTAGGCCTATATATAGAAAACTGTGTAGAAAGATGAATATCATCGCTTGGTTTTGTCTACAACTTTGAATTCCATGTTTTCTTCATGCAAAATGAAATCTTAATACTAGAATTTCGGAAAACTATTTGCAGAAAATTGATATCATATCTTGTATACAATTGAGTGTATCCCTCAAAAGGATACGTTTAGAAATACAATTTACTGCATTGAAAGACTGGACAGAATGTTAACTGCTCATGAACAATTGTATTTCAAAGACCGTTTATGAAAACACATGCCAATGTAGCCAATGGTAACTGAACAAGTGTTAAAAACAAAGCATTTTAAGATAGGCCTTGATAGCGCATTTCACCAATGGCCTAAAATTTGAATTCGTCAATGGCATGATCTGCTTTGTTAAATTTTTCATTGCATTATTGATATCGATCAGAATGACTGTGATGTTGATATTATTTATTGTTACTAATTTGTCCTTGGCATCATTTGTCTTCAGTATAAAAAAGCAAAAAAGAAAAATGCTATTTGCTTGATTCTTCTAAAATGCTTTTACTTCATTGCTTGGAACGTATCTACAATGTAAATTGTTTATAATTTAATGACAGTTATGCAACAATCCTCTTATATCATTGATTTTCAACAGGTTTGTATCGGAAGTCCATCAGAAGGAGAGTTGCATCGAGGTGACATCATCACCCGCATCGGAAATCAAGATGCTTCTAGAATGACACATCAGCAAGCTCAGAACGCAATTAAAAATGCAGGCAACCATCTAAGCATGACATTAATCAAGTAAGTTTGGTGCGCTATTTTTAAACTTTTATTCACACATTGGCTGTATCCCACTCCTAAATATGTTCTGCGGCATGTATATTTATATAAGCAATACAACTTGGGACTGATAAGGGTAATATATTTGTAAAATTAAACAGAACTCGGCCCACTCAATGGTTTTTTTCTTTGACGTTATAATAGTTCCCTGAAATGGTTTGCCAAGAACACATCACTCCCTTTTAAGCTTGGTAATGATAAGAATAATTTTCTTCGCTGTTTTATTAAATAATCTATGGAATATAATGGGACCTTAGTGCAATAATATAATATAAGGGGGCCTATTTCACCCATTAACATAATTTAGTATTTTAATTATATACTCTGATTGAAATCCTACATTAAATCACACACCTGTAACTACAGTTACTGTCAGGGCTAAGAATATTACCAAAGAACTGTTTACCAAGCTAAATTTTAAGAAATTGTATAGATTGAAATAATACCATGGTTTCGTTATAAATTACTAATGGCCAGTTAGCAATGGGTTTGAAATCAGAGGTTCTGACCTTTTCGGGACCATGAACTCCTTCAGTAGCTTGTGAATCCAATGAAATTCTTCTCAGAATACTATTGTTATGTGGTATCTTTCTTTGACCAAGTCACAGATATTGCGGCTTATACTGCGGTTTTTTTTTGCCTGCCAGTGGTGCACTCCATGGGAAGACCAGAGGCACGTGCCCCACCCCCAGAATTCCACATAGTATACAAATTAAATATGACATTTTAAACTAAATGAAATAAAAAAACACAGGAAAATTATTTTAAGAGGTGGAATTATGTGTTTATAGCACCATTGAAATAACTTCATTCGGATATACCACGTTATACAGGAGTGACTTCTGAGGGTGCTCCCCAGAAGTCAGTCCTGAGTGCCCCTCTGTTGCCTGTATTCCTAATTTGAAGAATTGCTAAATTCCATTTAGAGATTAGAGAAAGAAATGTAGTATGCACTATGCATCCACTATCCTGGAAAGCTCTGTTTTTCATGGTCGAAACAGGTTAAGCATTCTTTTGGCAGAAACAATGCTACTCCTTGATTGCAATGCCAAGCGGTTTCTGATGCCGCTGCACTCATCTCAGAAATTCAGTCAGCTCAGTCCTAACCTGATCTCGGCTCATTCTTTGAAGGTCTGGCCACACTCCAATTCCTGCTTACAACTCGCACTCTCCTTCACTTCACCCTTCTTATTACGCTGCCCCGCCAATGCCCAAGACCGATTTCAACGAGGACCACCGACGCTTCGTTCCACCGCCGCCACAGAACTTCCCCGCAGCCCTGAACTCCGAGATCGGATTTGAGAAGGAAGTTGAGAGGCACTCGATCGTCAGCCAGGTAAGCCGCGCCATGTTCGAGCTAGGCGCCTGTTTTTAGTGAAATTTCTAGACTAATTTATCGTTCTTTTTCAGCCGCACCGTACTTTCCCCCTGATAACTCCATCGATTAAGACAAAACACGACGTCCCAACGGGATCGTACCTTCGCCATGTCAGCGACCCTTACGTCAAGGCTCGCGACGCCAGCATGAAAGCTAGAGTAGGAGAAAAAAAACATTCATTCACTCTAGGGGAAACAGCGTTTGAAATTCATTCAAAAAATGCTGGGTGACAGCAGGGTTGAGTCTTGCACTCACACCGAGTCTGTCGTCCAGCTGGAAAGTCGAATGTTGATCGCTTGGCTTTCACGAGCAATTGCACCATTAACTGCCTATTCGTTGATTAATAGGTCCAGGAGAGCATCCTGAATGCTGGAGCTGCTTTCTCGGCGGGTTCTAGTCCGGCTCGCAGCAGCACCCCGGAAGTGCTGGGGACAATTGGCCCCAACACCAACATTGTCCATCGGCAGTACAATTCTCCTCTTTCTCTCTATTCGCATCAGAATGTGCTGGACACGATCGCTGGACAAACCGGTGTCACTCCGTAAGTTTTCTCGTGTGATTGGTACAAATGCAAGGGGGGACCAAGGGGCGGAAGTGCTGGCTTTTTCAAATTATTGAGCTAAATTCGAAGGAGTGCAGCTGTGGCTGAAAGCCTGATTACGGGCACTCTAGAAAGTGGCAGAGCGCTTGTGAATCCCCTCCTAAGAGCCTGTGATGTCCCACCTTATTTTTTTTGGTTGATTTGAATGTCAATGACATTGACATCTTTTCCACAATTCTGAGGAGAGTATGATGTTCTCTTCTGAGTGTACTGATAGTCCACTGACAGACTGGTAGTCTTCCTATGGTGTAATCGGACTAAAGGTGACTGAAAGGAACGCATGAATTGGTCTCTACAAATGCCATGATCATGTTACGGTCGACTTATACAGTAAACAGCATTTTAAAACATTGTCACCTTGTTGGTTTTAATGGCACAAATTGTCCTCTGAAAGCACAGTAGCTCTCTGAAATTTCCAATTCACATTCCAAAAAAACGCACGGGTGCCACCATTAACTCAAAGACCTACTTAGAGAAATGTCAGGCCCACACCACAGCTGCATATTGCGTTTTATTTGAAGATTTATACATGTAGCTATTGCAAAACCTATTTTTGATTAATCTAAGCAGCAAGAATCGCTACTTGTGGCATACCTCAGAGTCAGTGTACAATTCATTAAACATCAGTGGATTCAGTGTAAAAGTTGAGCTAAAAGGATGCCCATCATGCCAGAAAATTACTCACGCATCGTTGCTTTAAGTACTTATTATAATTACCAAATTTATTTTCCAAATTGTAGAATTGGTTGTTTACTAGGGTTTTAATGTTTTATAATTTCTAAATGCCCCGTTTATTTTGAAAAATTGATTCAATTTAAAAACGTTATGCAACTTGCAATGCAACATTGCATTGCAGGGAAGACCTTTTCAAAGGCGCATAACTGTTGTTTTTTTTCAAATTCATTTAATTTTTTTATAAATAAACGGGGCATTTTGTAATTATAAAATATAACAGAAACATGAGTTGACATGAGTGGAAGTAAAAATGTGTTAGTAAATTTTGGCTTGGTGGACATCATTTTGGCTCAGCCAATATGTTACTATCTCGAATATACCCTATTTCGAAATTTTACATATTTATTTTACAGTTTATTCACAAAACGTTCCAATATCCAAACACATGACATTATTTAGAAATCTTTAAATGTAATTTAGTGAAGGATCAAACACTAGCAACTGGCATAATGGACTACATTATTTTCAATCTGGCAATAAATAAACGAACGGAAAGGTTTATAACTGAGCCTACCTGTTTCAGGGTAACTTTAATTGCTTATGTAGACCACAAATTATTAGGTAAGACGCTGCATTAAGATGAATTTTTACTTGCATAAGCCCGAGTCCAGTAGTAGCTTTTATTTTAGGCTAATTAGTCGTTGATGTAATGTACATCACATCCATCCTCTCTAACACCATTCGCGATTATGTGGAATTTTGATAAATTGCATTCAGTATTCTGTAGTTTTTGTTACTTTAATAACGTAAGTTATTTGGGAGCATGTGATTAGAATAGGATTAATTGCGCGAATGTCTGTGATTGTGTCTGTGATATTTTGATCCAATAGTTAAACTGTCAATTAAAAACGGCCGTTACGTAAAATCCAAAAGATAGTATCAAAATCCCATCTTATCAAAAGTTAAGTAAAGTAGCCTTTCTCGTCTGCCAGGGATCTGGGAGATATAATAAAAGGCGCCATCTTGGAAATCACGCAAAGCGAGGATTCCGGGTGAGTAGTGATTCCATAAGGTGCAGATAGGTCCTTGATTATGCGTGTCTTCAACTGAATGTTGTCTTCTTAAAAGGAAGCTACCATTAAAAACACCTAGTGACAATTAAATCAAATAATACATAATAAAAAGCAAAATAATTTCTCTTGGTAACTGTACAATTTGGTCAGACACACTGAAACATGGAAGTAATCTTTAAATAACCAATATACAACCAACAATACATTTATTAACACCATGAATATGTCATATAATTAATTCCCTGTTTTTAATTCAATGTGATTTGAAATATACAACCAGTAATGCCTATATTAATAGCATGATTATGTCAAATAAAATAATCGTTACAAGTTCAATATCATAAAACATACTTTACTTATCAAATAAAAATTATTAAAAATAATTCTATGCAAAAGAATATGGATTGTAGAGTAGCATCCTTGGTTTTGTTGTTAATTAACCAACTAATTTTCTTGAGAATTCTGACAGCTTTGACTCACTGGCTTAATGAAATGTTTTAAGTTTTTCATGGGTGAAAGTTTAAGTTGATCAACTTTTACAATTCAATGGCGAGAACAGAAGTTTTTATGCTCATCAACTGTAACTATTGTATCGATAACCATTATTACAAGTGTATGTTAGTTGAATCTTGTCCATATGTGGTTTTCCTGTGTTGTTCACTGAGGCGCATTCAGATCCTAGGAGCAAAAGTATCGCCATTCTGTGGCTTTATTTTTGTTCCATCGGTAACAACCAATGTGGATTCTGACAATGCCTGCGAGTGTATATCCGTGTGTGATTGTAATCACTTCCTGTGTACTTTTCGGGCTTTGGTCATTTTCTTTATGTGCTTCCGCTGCCGCAGTAGTAATGCACGTGTATTTATGCACTCAAAACCAAACAATTCTTCAGTCCTATAGGTTCTTCCTTGCATCATTTCAGTCAGCACAGTCAGGGGTCAAAAGGGAATAAAACGCTAATCTATGAAAATGTAAGATATTTATTTTGTGGTTCAACTCTTGTTTTATCAAAGTCAAGAAGTTCATATTCTCTGGAACTGAAAATCGCCTCCCGTGTTTCTGAGACCAGTGTAAAATGAGAACCAGACTTGGAGGTGCAATTTGAAATTATTGGCATGAATGTTATGTCAGTAGAATGCATTTTAAGTCAAATGATTCAATTTTAGATCATGAAAATTAATGAACCATTAATTTATTACGTAGACCTAGTAATATGCTCGTACTACTCGTAGTGCTTTTTTGCTGCTTATACAATGTAGATAATCCATGTAGTGGAGCATGACGTTGATTTTAAAACGATATGGAATTAGGATAAAATACAAGGCGAGAGAAAAAAATATACTGAATTTGTTTGCAGAATAGTCCACTTCAGTTCTAAAAAGACCCACACAGCTTGATTTTACATTACTTAATAACGAATTAGCAACAGTTGAGTCGAGAATAATTTCAACACCAATACAATTATGTATGTTACAATTGTATTCAAATTTGGAATGGCCAACCTGTCAATATTTAAGACAACTCGAGGCTCATTAGATTGGTATCTCAAATGAATTTAAAAATATAATGAGACACGTCGTTTGTAATTAGTCCACTTCAGCAACATTCTTTATAATATACCAAAGCAGTCATAATCACGTACAAGGCTTAAGGATCTTGGAATTATAGTTGTCTTGAGATACATTTAACAGTCACGGTCTTTGAGTCGATTTCAACACTAAAAATTAGCGAGGCTTAACAATTTTCGCTATAGAAATGAAAGCAAAAGAAAATGTGGAAAGAAAGCTCAAATTTCGTTAATAAAGTTTTGAGGAATGGAATTTATCCGGTAAAGTCATTTCAGGTTTTAAGCAGTTCCCGTTGTTGATTTGTCAGCTACACCCAATCTTTGCATTTATTTTGTTTTACACTGGAATAGTCATTTGTAGCTAGCTTAGTTTTCAATCGCAGCCTGTTTTGCTCACCTTTGAACTTTCACAACTCACCTGACTGTAGTGTTTTTATTGATCTTTCATTCTTGAAAAATGTAAAGCGCACGTAAGGGCAAGGGCGATATCCGGTTCTTCGATATCACCAAATCACCCACATACCAGGCAATTTACGAAGAGGAGTGGCAAGGTCTGCGTAGCAAGGACATGGCCGAACACAAGCCGGTACAGAATAAAGTGAAAATCGTTCATCAACCACCATTAGCTCAACCGCACCAGCATCACTATCATCACCACGAAGATGGGGTCAACCCTTTCGGAGTGCCGAAAGACAAGATTTTGCAGAGCCGAAGTTTCGACATGCTCAACAACACGTTGGTGACTGGACAGACTGACTTTTAAAATCGTAGCTTGATTTACAGACTTGTCTTGCAGGAATGGCGCCTTCAGCTGAAGGATTGTAGGCGAACGATAACAGACGCGGTAGAATATTAACGGATCTGAACGGACTTTCTCGATTGAGCAATATTGGCTTAGAAATGATTACATTTACTACTAATTGTTGCTAAGACAAGACAAGACGTGGGCCTCTTGATTACAAAGCATCGTCATTTTCTTTAAAATCGGCGCAAAGGCCACTAGTGAATTGTAGACTATCTTATTCAATATAAGATTAAGTAGAAGCTAACAATTGGAACGAAGTTGCTCCTTTGGGATTATCTGGATCATAGCTTTAATCGCCTTTTATTTAAACAACATGTCCGTAATGTCTACCACGTCAACGCAACCGATTAACGACTTTGAATTATAGACGAAATTATAGCTGGATATTTTGGCCTAAGTTCAGTGCGATGTTAAATCACGTATCAGTTAAATCAATTAAGATTTTCAACTAAGGCAAGTCCACACTGTCCGGAAAGGGAAATGAAAGGAAATGCAACGCGTTTTCAGCTACATTTAGTGTTAGAAAGCTGAAATATCGTTTTCATTTACAATCGTTTCTTTTGATAACGTGTGGCAGCCTTTTTTTTATGAAAATTTCACTTGAGCAATGGTCGCTGCAAAAAATCAACATACTTTTACCAAATAAGTCAAATATTTGGAAAAAGTTAGCGTTGATTCCAGACCTTTACGCAACCAAAATAAATTTTTGATTGTTTTCATCTTAGAAAAAATAAAAAACAAATACAAATTATAATCGTATTGAAAACATTAACAATAAATGCGCGTTTTCACTAGTCAGCCTCAACTTATTGTTGCTGTACATAAACTCACGCTTAGTAACTATTTAATTGTTGCATTACCTACCGAAGTGTATGTATGCGCATATTTATTAATACTTAAATATAAGGCTTTTTGGAATTGTCAGTTAAATCTTGCTTAATATGATTTTACAAGCATCATCAAACAGCCCTACAAATAATCCAGGGTAATTAATACCCTTATTTTTAATTGCAGAATATTTAAGAAAAAGATTTTTGATGCATTTTTTCATAAATACGCATTAATTTAGTTGGTGAATTGGGGTTAAAAATAATTTAATTTTTTAAAAAGGAAATTCCTGCTTTTAGTTAGCGCCTGTGTATATAGGGTGATTTGTATATTGAATTTGTGCGCAATAGATGATTAAAACCAAGGTCTATTCATTCGAGAAAAAAGTGATATCCAATTTTACAGGTGTTTTTATGATTTTTTTCCTGTAAAAATTTGGAGATTATAATTCGATTCTTCACAATCTTACATCTTATAATTGTATCGATCGTTCATTTAACAACAGCGCGTGTTATCATTTAATTGCTGTTAATAGATTTATTGTTAAGTTAAGTTAAAAATAACGAGAGACAAAAATAAATAATTTCTGTAAAAGTGAAGAAAGAAATTCGATGCCAAATAAAATTACAATCGTGTTACCAGAAGAGTTTTGGTCTATTTTCGATTTAGATTTTAACAGATTTCTTATTCAAGTGGTTTTTATATATAAAAATATCTGTTTAGAAAATGTTACCTTGGTTTATGCGTTGATTCCTGTGATATACTGTGTAACTTAAGTGTCAACATTTACAAATTTTATCCATATATACCTAAATTGCATTTACACGTATTTAAATTAAGGCTATTTCATATATTGTAGTATGTGCGTTTTAGCGAAATATTCGGAAAAGTTGAAAAGTGTATGTCATGCATGCAAAACTGACCAGAGGAATTCAAGCGCTGTAACGCTTTGTTTATTATTGTAATTTTAATCAATTCTTGAGTTATTCATTTGTGACAGCTGGAATGTTCCATTTCTAATGTCTAAGCCCACATGATGTTTAAAGTGGAATAAGATGTGCATTCATATTTGTATTCCTTAATAAAATTCTTAATGGTTTACGATTCAAGCTGCTCTTGCATCACAAAAAAATTGCTATACTCTCATTATCAAATAACGTTGATGAAAACGTTTTAAATTAAGATACGTATACATGCAAGTGTAAAAGTCATGTTCTGGTCGAATAGGGCATGAGTTACCGGAGTTAATTTAAAGTGTACATTGGTCATAATTTGCAAATGAGAAATCCCTATTAATGACGCAATACTGAAATGATAAAAAGATTAGTGTTTGAAGAAAACTATCAAACTATCATAGGTGTTGCATTTTATGTAAAAAGCGATTTTGTCGCAATTAAGGAAAAGTGCAATCTCACCTTAAACACATAGAAAATTCACTTCTTGGGACTCTCAGTACTTAGCATATGCATTATAAATTGAATTATCGAAAATGCATCATTATCGACAAGAAAGCATGTAACTATCAAATGCATAATTTGCTCTTTCAATCACTTGATAAAAGTAAGATCATTCACATCCATAGAAATTCAATTTAACAATGACCACAAAGATGAATGTTTATCTGCCTGATAATTTGTGTATGGCTATCTTTAAGCAAACTGTTGGGTACTGTTGGTAATCAAGGGAAACGTTTTATTTAGGACCAGTGTCAAAAATATACCTAGCTAAAGAATAAGGCAGAAATTATCAAAATGATATGAGAATCAAATTGAACTGACCTGACATAAGCTTGTGTTTGGCATGAAAAATAGCCTGTTCATGTGAGACAAAACAGTTTTACAGGTACATAATGCACAAGTGCTTAATTTGCTTTTGCAAACCAAATCGTTTCCAATTAAGAAACTAATTTTACTGCAACTTGTGATGCACTTTGTAATAATGCGAACAAATTTTAAAAAATAACATCACAATTTTGGTGGGCCATTTTGGATACATCATACACTTTGACTGAATTAGTACGTAATGGTATTTATACAATGGTTTAAAAAAGCACAAATTTTACTTAAACCTTAAACATTCATCAATGGAGGGATCTGGTCTAATACATGTATGTGGAACGTGATTTGGGTATTGTGAAAAACGAATACCCAGCTTCATCATCTAAGGCTAGGGACATGCTAGGCGTTTCCGTCGCGACGTCTTTAACGACGCAAAATCG
>JAQIXS010002549.1:0-22227 GCA_034700785.1 Rossiulus vilnensis
TACGCATGCGCACTCAATACATCCTTCGCATGGTTTTATGGGTAAATTTTTCATTCGTCACAATTTTTCGTTTTACTTAATTTTGTTCGGTTAATTTTTATAAATTTTACTCAAAGTATATTTACTGTTTTCAAATTATAATAAACCAAAGGCCTGTGAAGTGTGACTGAATTTAATTATAAGACAATGCACCAAACTTTTGTTCTGTAATATATGTACGAAACTTGTCGTAAATAAATAAACGTGTCACATTTGCAAAAAACGTGAACTATGTGCTAATTCTGTAAGGTCAATTATAGGACAATATGTATACGCAATGAAGCAAGCTATTTAATAAAAACGACGTATAATTTGATGGACTCAAAATGAATGTAATCATCTTTGGATTCGTGGCGCTACCGAATTGGCAGTTGCATGATTGTACGAGAGCCCAAATGTGTCTTTTGATATTTATCATATTCAACTTCGAACTTTCCATTTAATGAAAATCGCACAATTATTATAAAAAAAAGAATAAACATATGGCATAAAAATTAGCCTATTGCAAAACCCGTGCTTTATGCGATTAATTACAGTAAAAAAAATAACCGCTTCTAAAAACAGCAGGGTGCAGCGTGTAAATAACAAGACACAGTGAGGTATCCGTACTAAATAACCATGTCAAGGACATGACAACGGTAGCTGGCAACACTGTAAGCAGTAGGGTGTCATAAAAATTCATTTATTCGTTAACAATACTTTGAATGTTGCCCACCTGTAAGTTTTGCTCACGTAAAAGAAGTCACATGTTGGGGCAAGTTCTGATTTTTACTGATTGTTAAACTGTATCTAAGGCTTTGAAAAAAGTAGGTGATTAAATTAGCCAAATTCTAACAGTAAGACCAGGTTGTGTTAATTAATGTATCTTTAGATTTTTGTTCTGCTTGCGGTTTATCGCTCGTATTTGCGGCTGTAAATTTGAATTTTTGATTATAAATTTGCATCCCACAGAAATGCCGGTACATCGAGAAATAGTAATTGGTGTTTGCCTAGCCGCTTTAGCGATCATAGCTAACTTTTCACTTCACAAAATTGAAGAAGGTAACGTTAAACTTACTGTTTCGAGTTATTGATACAGCCACACCTACTTACCATTTCTTTACTCTTATCTGTTATAGGTCATGTCGGTGTATATTACAGAGTAAGTCGCCAAAGCGTCTCCACATACACTGTATACACGTAGTAAGCCTACACTGTATATGAGTAACTGCAAAGTTCATCTTGGTTAATCATAGAAATTTTAACATGTTAATATGCAAAATATGAAAATATAATTATGCGTTGTAACTCCGTCGTTTGGGAACTTAATTATCTATATATTATCACGCTAAAGTGTGATAAAATATAGAATTGATATGACTGCTAATGGGGTTATAATCATTCTACCCTTATAATTATCAGGGTGATATTCTTGGTGTTAAAGCATCTGTAAATGCAGCTGTTTAAATAATAGCAATTTTTGGAATTTATGTGTAACGAATTTTCTTCTAAAAACTAATTGAATGCTTAACATTGGATTAGAATATAAGCACCAGACCTGGGGTGGGCAACCCTGTTGCCAATTGACACACGTGGCAAATTGGCCAGAATGAGTCTTGAGTCTAGGAAAGGTTGTCTGTGTTATCAAATCACAAATAGAGAACGAAAAATATTGACTTTACCAGACACCCTTTGCTAGACTCAAAGAGTCGAGCTTCTATTTGCGTTTGTTTTTTTGCATGATTTCTTCTAAAATTGTGAACCAGTGAAGTTCGCAGACGAACTTATTAATTTAGACTCTTTTAGCACAAAAATTAAAAAAATTGACGATAATGTATGGAACTTAGTAATGATTATAATTAACTTACGTTTTTCTCCCATTTCATATAGGGTGGTGCGTTATTACATTATGTTAGTCACCCTGGATTTCATATGATGGTCCCATTTATTACGTCATTTAAGCCAGTTCAGGTAATACTGGTCTTCTGAAACATGACAATATGAAGTCGGTGTTGTTAGTAAAAGTAAAATGTATCACTTATTATAATGCTCCCAAGATAACTCTTCAAACTGACGAAGTGAAAAATGTTCCTTGTGGTACAAGTGGTGGAGTCATGATTTATTTTGACAGAATTGAAGTTGTGAATGTACTGAGTGCATCAAGTGGTATGTGATAACGTTATTTAAATAATTTTGGCCCTACGCAAAGACGGTTTGGATTCAATCGAACTGTCTTTTTTAAATATTGGCATGATTTATGCGTGCATTTATCTGTCTTAATGAGTGATATATTTATTGAAATAGTGTCTGAAATTGTGAGAAATTTCACTGCGGATTATGATAAACCATTGATCTTCAACAAAGTTCATCATGAACTTAATCAATTCTGCAGTGCTCACACCTTGCAGGAAGTGTATATTGATTTATTTGGTAAGTAGGTCATGAAATATCCTTAGTAACAACTTTAGAGACAATGTAAATAAAAATAACATCTTTTATGAACTGTTTTCAGATCAAATCGACGAATTTCTAAAGAAGGCTTTACAAGACGATTTAAATAAAGTTGCTCCTGGTATATATGTTATGGGTGTCCGAGTAACCAAACCAAAAATCCCTGAAACTATACGGAAGAATTATGAACTGATGTATGTGCATGGAACATTTTGATCAATGTATAACGAGAGCCATATTTATGTACTCTTCAAAACTATTTTCAGGGAGGGTGAAAAGACCAAATTATTGATATCTGTTCAAAAGCAAAAGGTAGTTGAGAAAGATGCCGAAACTGAACGTAAACGGGCCATTATAGAAGCAGAAAAAAATGCTCAAGTTGCTAAAATCCAATATAGTCAGAAAATCATGGAGAAGGAATCCCAAAAAACGATTTCTGATATTGAGAGTAAGTTCAGGGTGAATCAATAGTATATAATCAGCATTTTGGTAAATATTTGTAATACTAATAAGTGCTGCATTTTCAGATGATATGCACTTCATGTCAGAAAAGAAGAAAGCTGATGCTGAATTTTATACAAAGCATAAATTGGCAGAAGCAAATAAGGTGCACAAGATTATCTTTTTTTAAATTCGGGCTTACAAATATATTGCCAAATACTAATTCAAAACACTGTTCTATCAGCTGTTGTTAACAAAGGAATATCTTGAGCTGAAACGGTATGAAGCCATAACTTCCAACAACAAAATATATTTTGGGAGCAGCATTCCAAACATCTTCTTGGATAATGTTTTTCGTGATAAGGACATCATAAATGAAGCCCAGGTCTCAAAAAAACTTGACAATAGCAAGGTAAGGTTTATTAGCCATTACAAATACAAAACACGTGCAGAGCACTAAAAAAAAATCAGTTAAATGTGCATTTTAATTCTGATTTTTTAAATAGATTTCCACAGAAGAACCTCGCATCAGAAGTTGAGAACATCATTAATTTTAATCATTGGGTGGCCATGTATTGTTTTATCCGATAATATGTTTACACGGATTTATCAAGAACAAAAATCTTTCATGGTTTTGCAGCAACTACCCTATTTCAAGCAATTCAATAACAAATGAAAAAAAAAGAATTGAACACGTTTTTGTAATACCATGCTATTTGTTTCGTATTGTTAGTTTCGTTTAATTTTTATTTCCTTTTTCATTTGTACAACGTTATATAATAAGCTGAGACACTTAAATTAAAAATAAAACTTAATTTAAACTTAGCATTGCAAAGAGGCAACTACCACTTCGTTTTCTGGTATAGTTGCACAATCATCACATACTTTTTTAATGCTAAGAATGGCAAAACCAATATAAAGTGTAATTATTCGGTATTTCCGCTGCAGAAAGCGCTTACTTGTGTAAGCAGTTTTACATTTCAATATCAGGTTGCTCATTTTGTAGGCATTCTGATATTAAAGTTGGGCCAAAACGATGCCCCATCATGTATAAAAATTGCTCAAAATATTGATGCTTCAAATACTTATTATAACTGCTAAATATATTTTACCTGTGCAGAATTGTCATACACCAGCATCTGAGTTATTTTTTTTATAATTTGAAAATGTCCCATTTATTTATAAAAAATTGAATAACTTTGAAAAACCATATTCAACCCTCTTTGGAGGTCGCAAAACGTTTTCTTCAAAATTATGTAATTTTTTCAAAAGTAATTGGGACATTTTCAAATTTACAAAATTTAGCTCAAACCCTAATGGATGACTAGTTCTACGTAGGACAAAAATAAATTCAGTATTTGAAAAAATACTTGAGTTATTTTTTGCATAGTGGGTACATCCTTTTGGTGTCGGGATTAATGTAAATCCTGCAACTCATTTAAAATTGGGCCTACAATGGAGTAAGTGCCTTAATAACTTAATCACCTACTATTCAATAATGACGTCAGTATGCATCTTGAATTAAAAGCACATGCAATCGATGTTATCTTTTTGTAGTACAAACAGTCCTGTTTATTAAAAAGCATGTGAACACATTTTACCTGTATATTTTAAATGTGATTTTTGAGAGTGTGTAGAAGCTGAAATAGGCTTTTGTATAACATTTCATTCCTGTTCAAGTTGAACCGATTTCAAACTACAAAAATGAATGATTTGTAATTTTCAGAGGATTTAAGGCTGAGCCAAATGGATGCTCACCAAGCAAAAAAAATGTAGGCTTCAAATACTTATAAATGCTAAATTTATTTTTTCCAGTGTGGAATTGGGAGTCCACTAGGGTCTGCGTTATTTTTTATAATTTGAAAAATATCACCGTATATTTATAAAAAAATGTTAAATACATTTGAAAACAAATCGTTATGTGACTTCTATAAGTAGGTGGTTACCAAATAGATGCTTCCTTTTTAAGTTTTTATCAATAAATGGGACATTTTGAAATTTTGAAAATAATGCATACCCTAGAAGACAACCAATTCTACATGGTAAAAAATAAATTTTGTAATTACATGTATAACAAGTATCTGAATCAAGTATGTATACTTTGTTAGGATGGTGAGCATCCTTTTGGGGTGGGTTTAAAACAGGCTCTTGGTGCAGAGAGACAGATGCAACTGAGCTTTTCGAATGCATTTACAGTTATTGTGGTATTCAAAATATGTTGTAACAGCAGTAACATTCATGACTAATTTAGAGGAAATCATGTTAATGATTGGAAAAAAATAAATGTTGTAATACAATTGCTGATTAAAACCATACGAATCCTTTCAACATCCTTGTTTATGAAGAAAAATTTCTATTCCTAATAAAATCAGCTATAATGCGACTGGATTTCTTTACTCACTGTAGACTTCATTTTTTTAACCAGTTTGTGAAGTTGCAAACAAACTGCAAGTAGGAACTACATAGTTATATTGTCAAAATTTTGATTATACATGTATATGTTTTTTTTTTTCGATACCAGAACAACGCCCATTTCCTTTTAGTGGGTAAAGTTTAACGTTTGATGCACCCTGTACAGTCACTCTGAACGAAGTCCTCACGGCTGCATGTGATCTAAAATGGAGGTGAGTAATATGTTGGTAATTTCCTTTAGAAAATCCCATGCTCCTCAACATAACCACTAAAATTTCTAGTAAAAATGTACATTTTATTCTTTAGTTGTAAAATCTCCTGAAACCTTGTGATGCCAAGCATCATATGGTTTTTCTTACAATTTAACGCCCGATCGATGCGTATGCATAGGCCTATATACCCAAATACAATAAATGAAACGTAACTTTTAATGGCTTATATCCTCCGTATTCATAGTTTTAATTGCAATTTGTCATTTGATTGCAGGGCATGAAGAAGTACGTTTACAACCTTTTGCAAAGGTATAGTCATGATCACTTAGTAGATGCTACATGGTATAGTCAAAGCCATCTGCGGGGTCATCCATAAACGACGTCCGGGGGATGGGGTCAAGGAAATTGGATGTCCAGACATTAAATTGCAATTTCCATGTTTAATAAGGAAAGAATTGATTGAAAACTGGTATAATTCTGGCTTAATGTGCTAGCTAACTGTGTCTAGATCCAATGCCTATACAAATATAAATTATTATTATGTATTTTGTTCAATATGAAAGCGTTTTTCCGGATCGGATCAGGCATGCGGGGGAGAAGGGCCAGGTATCTGGAGTCATAGCTATGCTGGAGTTAATAAAAGCCAATCAGTGGCGAACAGGAGAGGGAGGGGGTCGATATAAAAATAAAAGTTCCAGGATGTCTTTTATGGATGGCCCCTGTGCGATTTCTATATAATGTTATTTACATGCATCTTTTACAGGGTGCCAGGATTGTACGCAGTTGTCATTACTGATAAAGATGGCGTTCCTTTGCTCAAAGGTACGAAAAACCAAATCTAACCTAACTTGACCATTTCGGTTAGTTTCTATGATACATCACGGCTGTGCGGTGAAGTTTAGTGTGCAGTTTGGTTCGTGCCGCAGGAATGTGTAACCCATGTTCAAATGTTTATTGTATCGTCATTTATGGATGGCAGTTATGGGACAGAGCAGAGGGAGAGGGACTTACCACTCACCAAATTACTTGTATTTTTACATTCGTTATTTTCATATATTTTCCATAATCCGACAGTGTAAAATGTGGTATTCCTATATGGGTCAGCATTTTTCTGAAATGGTCCTGCGGACTAGTTGGCACACCCTTGCGGACTGGTGTTGGTCCTTGAGCCACTTGATAAACACTGCATTATAACTTAACATACACAGTAGTTGTAAATATTAGTGCAGTAATGTTTGTCCTGTGCATCTGCTATGTTCAAGTACAAATGATCGGAGTATTGCAATTGGCATTTTGAACGGTGTGCATCAATCCTTTTCTTCGTAATTTAACAATAAATTTAAACTAAATAAACTAAAAAAGGAATTGAAAAATTGTCAAGTTCTGTAAATTTTGTGGGGAACACTGGGTAGTAATTGCATTTACGTTTTTATAGTTGCAGGAGATGGTGCCCCGGAATTAGCACTTCGGTCTACATTTCTAGCCACATTTGGTATGGCTACTGATCAAGCTAGTAAGATGGGGTTGTCAAATAATAAGTCAATAATCTGCATGTATTCATCTTACCAGGTAAGGCTTTGCTCTGGAAAATTATTCCTTGATTTTTCATAATGACACGAAAAAAATTGTGGTAAATGTGATTAAATAATGAATAGCACAAGTACTAAAAGCTGATAAAAAATCTTTGAAAATTTGCCTCACTATAATATTCAAATATAAACTAACTGATTCATATGTAAATGTGGTATTATCTTAAGAATGTTTGAGCTTGTTAGTGACCGGTATGTTGATCCCTATGATTGATGATAGTGAGTGAAAGTAAATGCCTATCATGCAAAACGTTTATTGACACACTATGGCTTCAATTACTTATGAATGCTAAATTTGTTTCCTCCAGGGAAGAAATGGTCTGCCACTACCGCCATATTTAAAGTATTATGAATACAAAATGGAACATCCTAGTCCCATTTTCAGAGGTTCAATTATGAGGAAAACTGTTTAAGATTCCATTTTGGATTTTAGAAATTATTCAACTTTTCTTTTATAAATTTTAAATATTCAAAATAATTTCAAATGAAATAATAAAGTAGTAGTTAGACGACCAATTCAGACTTTTTCCAATGCGATTTCCATTTCATTTGCTTGGGTATAATTATTACACTTTGATAAGCATATAAAAATTGGCAAGATTCAGTTGCTTAATTCTTAAATGTGGTGAAGATATCATTTACTACTTAATAGGTGGTTCACTTCAATAAATTGCCACTGATGGTCAGTTTGATTGCCAGCAATACATCAAACACAGGTAACTTTCAGTAATTGTTTGATATTTAATTTTTCAACTGAGCTGACTTGTTTAATCAATCAATTTTCATTTACAGGCTTATTATTAGGAGTTGAAGCAGAATTGGAAAGTGTTTTGCAAGATTTAAATGTTGCAGTTGCAGAGTCATGAAGAAAGCATTGATTATCCATATTAATCGTTTTTCATACTGTGTGTTCAGTGCTCGATTCAAATTTTGTAACTTATATTCTTGTAATGGACTGTCGTTACTATACTTCAATTAAATATTTTTCATATTGATCAAGTTTGCTCGTGTTTGTGGTGCAAAGTGAGTCCTTAATTAAGCTTTTGCAGAATTAAGTGCATCTCCTGGTAGGTGCATAATGGATGTTAAGTTTTTTAAACAGTTGATGCTTAAAAGTTTAAACAAAAACAGGTCACTCGTTTTCCACTACACTTCAACAATCAATACCCTTTTGAAGTTCAGTTTTCAAATGTGTTTCTAAATTTGGGCTGCACCAATGCAGCACCATGGAATGTTTCAACACTGGTTGGCTGTTTTCAACGTTTTTACTTTTATCTTATCTGGATAACGCCCTATTGCCCTATTCCGACACACTGGGGATGCTGAATCATTTCATATCATTTGGTTCTCAACGCAGCATTTGTGCTTGTTTAAAAATCAGACACGCAGTTATAACTACGGAATAGCATAGTGATAACGAATCTGGAATCGTCGAGATAATTGGTATAAATACACCTACATTCTCCTTACCACACTAAAAGAAAATGGAGGCTTCAAATGTGTGTTATTTTATAACAAACGAAAACTAAGTGCATAAGCAGAAATTTGGTACTCCAGATATTCGATCAAGACTGGTCATATGGGAAATACAGCTGGATTTATTGTTTTATATTCGATTGCCATAAATATGGCTGAGGTAAGTGGCTTTAATGTTAACTGAAAATAACTAATTGTCATTAATTTAGTATTTCCGTCTGGTTTCATATACCATAAGCTTATCAAAATATGTTTTAAATTTAACTAATGGTTCTCATAAGCAGGAAATAACCTCCACTAGCTTGCTTTTGTATGCTTACATCAAAGTGCGACGTGCAATATTTGAACATTGGCAAGGCCAAAGGCAAGATAAAATAGTCGTCAACTTCCTTACTGAACCTAAATGTTGGTCAGAGCTAAGATAAAACTAAATTGTGTCATTTCATGTAAACACATCCAAATCGGAAGTCACATTTTTTCTCAACTGTTCATAAACATAAGTAACAGAGTATACGTTTATATGGATATCCAAAATATATACCACGTTTATATCAACAATGAAACAATTGTTGCAGAAGCACAAATAATTATTGAAGGATTAAAACTCAAATAGTCCTCAAGAATTATTTTAACATACATTTACAAAAAATCACTTCGTTTTTATTATGCGCATAACATGATTATTAATTATCTTGTTCAGTTGTAAAAAAATCCTTGTTTGTAAAATTCTGAATATTGTTTCTTCCAAGAAATTAGCATTGTCAACTTGTATAATTTCAATATTTGTAGTTGCATGGTTACAGGAATAACTTTCAAAAGGATCACGTAAAGGAAACTTCGTTTTCTTATTAATCGGTTAGGTTTGGGTTGTTTATCTAGCCATTTTTCATACGTTTTGCGAACGATATGGGATCACAACTAAAAATAAACCCTTATTGGATTTTTAAAATACATGCATAGCCCAGTTTATGCTACCACTTTGAGAGTGTATTCTACTCCTGAAATTTATTCTACGAAAATTAATTATTCATACACTTTTAATTTTAAAACACAGAAAAAGAAGGGAACGCATATTTACATTACTTTAGGTAATTTCGAATTAATTAAAGGTAAATTGCAGTCCTTAACTAAGAGCAATAATAACGAGCCTTGGCAAATCTGAATATAATCTGTTATTCATTCTTATTCTTGGTCGTGAAGAAACATGAATTGTTAAAACCAATCAATTTAGAAAGATGGGATCCGTTTTCCAAGGGTTCATACATGTATATTCCCAGGTTAAAATAGGTTAAATAGTCCAAATATTTATTAACAAATCCTCAAAGCCTAGTGCAAAACACCTTAGTCCTAGATCTGCAAAAGTAGACTAAAATAACACTTGCTAACTGATAATCATCATCTCCACTTGTCTAAACATTAGATAACTTCTAGATCAAAATGTGAAAAATATTTGTTAGCAGTATTTATACAGAACAGAACAAGGTTAATAATTTGAATGTTGTCAATGTTGACATGATATGCTAAAAAAAGCTTTGGCCTACAGTAAGGACTTCGTAATAGCTTTTATAATTGATTCCAATTATTTGTTGTTCTTTTAAGGGTTATGTCCAATGTGGTGCCATCATATGTCATGGTATGTCCAAATATTCAATCAATGTAATATTTCTAATAAACTTTGAATACAACTGGATAAATGTGCCCAGGAAAATCCTAAGAAAATATTATGCTTGCTGGTTTTGAAATACAAATTGGTGGTCCCAACAAAATCGTTTTGGAATGTAACTTTCTTTACACGTAAATCTGAAAATCTAAAAAAATTCAGTATATTTAACCATTGGCCAGTTGTCATTATGTGCACAGCTGACAGTGCAATTTTCTCCTAGCTGGTATGATAATAATTTAAAACATCATGATCACTTTTAATTTAATATTTCTTTAATATTTATAGGTGCGACTGCTCAGTGCTGCTCCTGGGATAAAAACGAATGTTGTTGGCTCAGTTGGTATACTGTATGGTGTAAGTAAATAGGAACTGTAACTAGAATCAATAAATACAAACAAATGATGTATATATTCTATATTTAGGGACATGGGTTGGCGCCATTGTTTTCATGGCTATTTTATTTTCATTTATAATTTGCTGCTTTCAAAAGCGCAGACGCCATGCCAGCACTCGTCACATAATTGTAGTTCGACCACAAAGTCGATATGTTTATGGCTCGATAACGTCAGTTCCTGCAAATGACACTTATACAAGAATAAAGGAACCATATGTGGAATACCAACAGGCGGTAAGTTGCATACCATATTATAATTATGTCATATAATATGTTTATAAAAAAGTATAATAATGCAGAAGGGAAAGGGGGAATTAACACTAGTAATCTATAATGGCAAAGAAGAAAAAATAATAGGAAAATTATCTACTTTTCTGACATTAGATTACATGCAAGAGCAATTGTTTTACTAAGAGGGAAATAAAACTATGACGTTATATTCAAATACTAAGCAATTCTCTGAAATGTTACTTTCTACACAAATGTCATATTTTATATACCCTGAAGTATATATGTACTGTGTACAAGGCTACCTTGCTTATGATAATTTATCGTCTTCTCTAAAAAATTAACACCAGTGACATTCAACACTATTGTTTTACCCTGCACAAAACATTTATAGGCAATGAAACTAGAAAATTGAGAAATTATCCAGCTCACCAAAATACATCTACATGTATTTATTTTATTTCAAACTTTCAGAAAGAGCAATGCTATAAGAAGACAGAAAACGAAGTATAGCAGATTTGCAGAGACCACAAACTGTTTACACACTATTAATATCTCAAGCATCTTCCCAGAAAACTATCGGCGTATAGAGCGATTCAATACACTGCAAGTCAAGTCGATTACTTTTTACTACCACTCGTGATTTGACGATTACCAAAGTTCGAGAAAGTTTTAATGAAAAAATAGCTATTTTTGAAGTAATTCAACTCAAGTAAAACAGAATCAGCAGGTTGCTATATTTCTTGAAACTGGTTTAATTTTTAAACAAGCAACCATCTTGAGTTACATCAACAATAATACTGTTAAGCTTTATTAACTTTAATAGAATTGTTTTTGCTGAAAAAATAGCATTAATGATAAAAGGATAAAGTTGCTAAGAAATATTTCCAGAAATCCTAACATCAGAAAAGGAAAAAAGAAAAGTTGATCGAGTATAACATTTTGTTTGCAGCAATTCAAAGAAATCTTTGCCTTCATTTATTGATTAAACATCATTTTATAGGCACCATACTACGTAACAAAGCCAGATGGTACAACCTCTTTATTTAGGCAGGATTACATATAAACTTAAGAGCACAACTCATTCATCCATACATTAACAAGCAGCATATTTTGCGCTGCCATGGATTTTGCCATAAAAATAAAAGAGTACTTAGGTGTATCCCTACATAGTGAGTGAATTGTGCAGAATAAATGTACGTTTTTAAGATAAAAACCCACTGAATTAAGAGCTATCAATTTTATGTATACATACAAGCTTTAATGAGTCAAGAAAGACCTTTGTTCGCTCGCTCAACTACAGGTAATGAGGCAATAGAAAGGACACAAATTAAACATTAAGGTCAATTTACGAGTTGGTACATCTGTAATTCGCCTAATTACTGTTGAACCTGGATAACTTTACCAAACTCCCTACCTACACCCAAAAACCAGTTAAGGACAACATCGTTTGGAATTTCAGCACACATTTGAACGAATATTTAGTTTGATGTGAAGGATTATTCCTGGAGAAAATGATCAAAACACTCTGGTCCCTAGTAGCTTGAATTAATAAGGTTAACACAGAGTAGCAAAAAAAAACAAAACATCTAAGATGGGCCAATTACAAAAAAAGATATTATTAATGGATTAGGCGACTTTGAAAAAATGACTTAACATGATACCTTTATGTATTACGAATTAAATTGAAATCCTTATAAACTGTATTGCATTCAAATAAGTATGTAATTCAGACGACATTCAGGGAAAATTCAATATGGATAAATGATTGTCCCAAAAAAGAAAGGGAACTTTATTTCTAATAGGAATCAGCAATCTGCACCAGAAAAATGAAAAATGCACTAAAGGCAATGCTAGAACAATTGAATCCAACTAATGCAACTTTTAAGCATGAGTACATTAGTAAATGGCCACTGTTTGAATCTGTTTGCCTTCATTCAAAGGTATATTGGATATCTTTAACAATATCCCACATCAACAACTGAAGTCTGATGCTGCCATTTCAAAATAAATGTTTGACAGGATATAAAACTAACTACAACTTGTAATTATATTTCATAGCAGAAAACCATCGATTTCTGCACAAGCAAAATCTTGCTATATGCAACATTAGGAAAAATTTCGTTATCCATACAATTATAACAAAAACAGTTGTAAATGTCATGAAATTCACTATGTGGTTTCAATGGCAACTTTATCGATATTTACTAGAATTTTGCATACATATTTTACTTTTACTAGCCTGAAATACCTATTTATTGGAAATTTATACCTGATTCGTTTATTTGAGTATACAGAGTGCAGATATATTGCTTCTCACATATTTTTTAAACATTCTGACCATTTATACTGAAAGTCAGACAATATAAGCAAGTCTGTTGAAGCACAAGTTTGAGTCTATCCTTTTTCAGAATGAATGACTAATGTCAACTCTTAGTCTCTCACCATATGGCTAGATGGCACATACACTCACATTTGCAGCAGAGTGAAAAAATCACTTAACATTTCCGTTGCTTTTTAAGATCCACATAATTTACAATTAGTGGTATAAAATGCAAATAGATCCCATAACTATAACAGCAAGTAAATGTATGATAATATCCACTTTTTCAGTTCCCAAATTAATTTAATGCAAATCAAAGTACACACATTTTGCCAGGAAAAATGGAAGTCTAGAAAGAAATCCAAAAAATTACAGAAACGGAATTTGGAGATACTGTAGCGGAAATGCTTCTATACACTTGAACAATGAGATAGATGTATTAGACACAATGTTATGACACATACTATTTTACTGCTTTGAATATTGAACTTAACAGACGACAGACACATAGAAAACCCCTTCAAGACAGGGATAAGGACTTTTTTAAAGTTCTGAAACAGTGGAGATGTAGCCAGCTTGATAGTTGCTTCCAAAATATTGGGCACTGAGGCATAAAATATTTTAAATATATCCCATTTTCAAATGCACAGCAAGGAAGCAAGCAGACAAACCCCCATTTTGTAACAGATACAAGAGCAGACTACATATGCTGGATTCTCAATAAGAAAGTGAAAGATTATATAAAAGGGTTGACAAACCAGAGGAAGCTGCTAACACCAATACTGCTGCTGTTACTTCGATTTCTACAATCCAAAGGTGAATGGGATACTGATTTGAAGAAGTCTCCACCGTCGTTCGAAAGGGTACAAATGGACAAAAGAAGTCTGATTCGACACAGCAATTCGGAGATTTCCGTCTTCATAAGAAATAATCAGGAGTACGTCTAGTCACGTGGGGCTCTCCACGACGTGGTGCAGGATCAAACTGAAGGCTATAAAGAGGAAAACAAAAACAAGTGATTAGCTAATATGAAAACCACAAATGTACACACCAAAATCGGCCAAAACGTAACTGATTGACATTTTCAAATTTCAGTAGTACTTCGACCATTTTAAAATCGTACAAAACTTTTCTCTGCCAGTTAAATAAACGGACTGTTCATGAAAAATTAAGCAATTCTCAATTTGCCAAACAATGCTAAATATTTGTTGTTTTGATTTAGACAATGTCATTTTTGTTAAATCTAGCATCACCGTTTCAAATTTATTTGAACAGCACTAAGTTATATACATGCAGACTTCCGTCAATAAATGCATGACGAAATTTCATGCAATCCAGCAAAATACTTTCAGGATGTGAACATTCAGTTTCAATTTTTATCATAATGACAATATTTTAAATTTCCAACTGACAAACAGGTTTAAACCTTTGCTAGATCAAACAATAGTAGTTTGGTTGGTTGGGATGAAAAGATCTTTTGTAAAGATAGACATTGTTTTAGGCCCCTCTTTATTTTTATTGTTTATTAATGCTAAACTAATTGCTAGCAAATCTAAATTTGTTGATGTGATTCTGCACAGCGAGTAGAAGATACTTTTAAATAGCAAATGGATCTTGCTGTTATACAAAGAGAAATGCTTGGTCATGAGGCTTTAACATAAACAGGCAAGAGCAGTTCCTGAAAAGTATCTAGGTGGTCCTTTAAAAGATACGAAGTGTTCTCAAAATATTGAAGTGGAAATTATTATTTGTCTGAGAGCATTACTCAAATGATCAAATGTCCCCATTTCGGTCCAAACAAAGCTCTAACTTCATATAAAAAAATTGCATTTTCATGCCAATAGTTGTTTTATTAGTGTTACCATCAGGAGCACCTGATAAATCCTAGATTTCAGGTGCTAACACTAGTTTTAACACTGTCAGGTACATATAGTATCAGATTGTCAAGGCAATCTACTAATGAAATTTTTAAGATCATTTGGACCAATACTGTGAATATTATTGGTCTTATGAATTGCTCACCATATGAAATTTTAATTCTCTTAATGTTACCAGAGATTATATTTATTGATTGATGTAAGGTGGCAAACTTCATATGGATTTCAATCTTTATCACATTTCAGCTGTTTTGCTGAAAGAAACCCATTTGAATTGAAGAACACAAGAGGAAAAGCTGCCCCCATGTATAGAAAATGCAAGGAAGTTATGACCAGTAGTCCAGTGACCAGTTTCAATGAGAGGACTCATCTGTTCAAAACGGGCAAATTATGTAATACCATAGAACGAAGATGTAATCTATTTGACAATGTTAAGGTACCAATCACATTTAGACATGTTGTTAAGAGTAAAATAAATAGAAACACAAACAATGAGCTTAATGATTACTTACAATGAGAATTTGAGCACATCATCCAATTCCATAATAGCAGCTTGATTTCCGCAACGATAGCAGTAATTTGGGGCACTAAAAATTGTCACCACGTTTCGTTCGTGGCACCAATTATAACCCTATAAAATGCCATTAGAACGTTTGAACAATTCCATTAAAATTAGTAGAAAAAATAAAAATACTGTCCATGCTTACTTCCATAACTAACTGATGTGCCCTAGATATTAGTGTCAATCCATTGCTGTGGTTAAACGTTTCAGAAATATCCTGGCCAAATGTATAACCTGCTCCACGTGGTGAAATTCCCCAACCACCACGGTCATCAGGATCAGACCACAATAAGTCGCACATAGGACCCTAACATTTCAACATATTAATAAATAATTCCATAGCAAAACATTGGTAAAATGCAATGTTACAAGAAAAAACCAATCACTTCATGAGGAACTTCTTGAAGACGATCCAATGTTCGAATGTGATCAAGTGTGTCAATTGAAGGTGATAAGCCTCCATGCAAACAAAATATCTGTGAATAAAAAAATGATAATGATATGAAGAATATGGTACAACTTACACATTATTAAAAAGAAATCATCTTAATCTTCCTCACTTACTTGTTGTTCCACAAGTGCAGTCAAAGGAAGGTAGTCAAATAAATCAGTGAAATACTTCCACACGTTAGCGTTGCCATATTTTCGTAGACATTCGTCATAAAATCCATAAACTTGAGTTATTTGTCTACTTTCGTGATTACCCCTTAGTATAGTTATCCTTTCTCTGTATCGAACCTAAATATTCAGAAAAATATTGTTTGTAGAAATACCTACCTCAGGCCAATTTGAACAATCTTTCTCAGCAGGTTCAAATCGATTTTAAAGTATTATTTGTTTGTGGCTTTTCGTAATTTTTTACAGTATTTGGAGGGAATTTTTGCAGGATTTGCCAGATCGACCTAGCAACCCTGGAGCAAGAGCATAGTATGAAAGTCAAATGGCTCAACAGAGTAACTTGCTTTGCACCTGCTATTCAAGCATGGCAACATTGTAGGTGCTACAATACGTTCACCCTTTAGAAACTCAACTCAACAGCAAACTCAATATAGGTTTGCATAAAGATTGCTAAAAATGACACTTACAGTAAAGTGTAAGAATACATACCTTGAGTGCTACTAATAGTGTGACGGTTTCCACGGAGTAATAGCCCCGATCTACATAGTCTCCCATAAACAAGTAGTTAGTATCCGGTGACTTCCCGCCAATACGAAACAATTCCATTAGATCATGAAACTGTCCATGGACGTCTCCACACACTGTGACAGGGCATTTCACATCTTGAACATTAGATTCCTTCGCTAAAATTTCCTTTGCCTGAAACGTAAAAAGTATCATTACATGTTATGTATGTCCCACTCGAGCTGCTCATTAATAGTTGGCCTTTATGAACTCAATAGACATATGCAAACATTACTTTTTTAAATGCTAACACTTTGGCAACTGTCATTATTCATACTAGCAGATATTTTCATTTAAAATTACAATATAAAAAATGACAAATTGCCAATAGCTTCTATAAGTCAGAACTTTTACAGGCTATTAAATTGCCAAGAATCCCAAACCTTCAATATCTCAAATTGAAAGTTAAACCTATAAAGATGGGTTTCAATATCAATAAAAGTTGTGGCATACAAAAGGTGTACATGTATGAATAGGTGTCAATAATTTGTCATTGGCCCAGATTTTTCAAAGTCGCCCAATTTTACTATACTAACAATTATATATAGAGCAGGATTTTTTCCGATCATTTCTCAAAGATAGTGAAAACTAAAACGCTTATACATCAGGGCAACTGGAGGGCATGTGAATATAAGATTATCTTAAATGCATTTTTGAAATTGATAATAATTTCAGCCTCATAACTCGAAGTTATTGCTAACATGTTGGCCTACCATTACGTCAAAATATCTCAAATGATTCCAACAATGACACGCGGGACATTGAATGCTTCACTTTTTGCAATTCGCGCTTCTAAAGTGGCAGCAATGTTTTAGTTTTTTAAAGTAACGTTTTATAGATGGATGAATGAATTTTGTCGCCATGATTTGCGAGCTTTTACAAGTTTAGGCTTATTTCAAGTATTGACCGATTTTGTACTGGATAGAAAATTAGAATTTACATTACATACACTGTTCAACATCAATAAACGAATTAAACAATTCCAAAGTACTTATTGTGAAGGGAAGAGCAGTAACCGGCATATTCATACAGACATTGCACAAGCGATTACATACAAAAAAAAACATTGATTATAGGTTTACCGTCTCGCATAAGGTTTTCACTTGGCTCTCCTGTAATTGTTTGCACTCGTTTAGCTGTTTTATCCATTCATCCAGCTCCTTTAGTTTGGCCTTTTCTTCCATAGTACTTATTGATTATTACACTTAATCAAGAAATACGCAGTTTAAATTAATATCTATAATATTTTATCAAAAACAGAAATAATTAAAAGAACATAGAGACAACACACAAGGAAAATGGCCGCTAGAACCCGCTTTAGGTAAAGAAGCTGACGTCAGAAAAACAACACGTCACATGACCCGAAAATCATTTTCAGGGTCTGATTAAAATTAAGCTTAACTATCAGTCAAACATTACTGGCATAAATGATTAATGAATATTAGAAAAATCCCCAACACAAAACTTGTTGATAATATCTCTTTTCAAGAATTAAAACCAAAAGCGGTGTCAATCTTCCACGCATAGGTACAAAATGAATAATTTTCCCTAAGACGTTTTGAAACATACGTGTGCCTATCACTTCCTCCTTTTGATTGGCCGCATTCCATCCATCTTGCAGCGTGTGTGCGTTCATGGCAGTTGGTGAGACGGGAGTATTTTAAATCCATCTGCATCTACTTGAAAGATCGACAAATACTGGAAAAAGAAAGATGGAGCAACTTTCGCTGAGGTCTACTCTACAAGGACATAATGGAGCGGTTACTCAAATTGCGACCAATCCTAAATTTCCTGACATGGTTTTGTCTTCTTCTCGGGGTAAGGTTTCTCTTATCATTTTTAACCCTCATAAATGTTATGCATGCAAAATAGGTTTCAATTATATTCTCCCCGCCGATTCAGACATCATTTAGGCAATGTATACGGAATTTATCTTCAGTACTGAATATGCCGCTGTATTTGTCTAGATCAATCCCTCATTATGTGGAAGTTGACCCGGGAAGAAAGCAACTATGGCATCCCTCAGAAACGTTTGCATGGCCACAGCCACTTTGTGACTGATGTTGTTATGTCTTCGGATGGTCAATATGCATTATCGGGATCTTGGGACAAGACACTGCGTTTGTGGGATTTGGCCGCGTAAGTTTAATACACAATAGTTCTAATATTCGCCTTATTTTCATACATAGTTGGCACTCAGCTGGCAACATCTGGGCCTATCTTGAGTGATCCCAATATTCAAATTATTAAAAAAAATATTGCAATTCGACAGGGAAATTAACAAAATATTTTTTGATGTCGAAAATAAACTTGTCATATCTGCTATCAAGTTTGCTTAAACATTTCTGTAACCTTTTCTTATTACAGTGGCCGTACCACTAGACGCTTTGAAGATCACACCAAGGATGTGTTGAGCGTGGCTTTCTCCAACGACAATCGCCAGATTGTGTCTGGATCAAGGGACAAGACCATAAAATTATGGAATACCTTAGCTCAGTGCAAATACACCATTCAGGTTATTATTGCCACCATGGCTGGAATATGATGAATGAAATGTTATATTTCAACTCAAAGGTTTATATTTCCTAGGATGATGGCCACAGTGACTGGGTGTCGTGCGTGCGATTTTCCCCGAACAACAGTAACCCCATCATTGTGTCATGTGGCTGGGATAAGATGGTTAAGGTCTGGAATTTGACCAACTGTAAGCTGAAGACTAACCATGCTGGCCACAATGGTTACCTCAACTGTGTAACAGTTTCCCCTGATGGATCGCTTTGTGCTTCTGGTGGAAAGGTGCGTATATTTCTTGATAAGATAAAATATTGTTTACAGTTTTTAAAGTATAAGCGTTATACAATTAGGACTGCAAAGCAATGCTTTGGGATTTGAATGATGGAAAGCATCTGTACACTCTTGACCACCCAGACATCATCAATGCGCTGTGCTTCAGTCCAAACCGATATTGGCTGTGTGTTGCCACAGGGCCATCCATCAAAGTTTGGGTAAGCCATATCCTATGTTGTGCGGTATACATGAAAAGCGCACTTACTAGCAACTTAATTGTATCATTTCTCAATTGTACAGGATTTGGAGGGAAAAACAATGGTGGATGAGCCTAAACCAGATGTCATAAGGACAAGTGGCAAAGGAGAACTTCCTCAATGTATTTCAATGGCTTGGTCAGCAGATGGACAAACTCTTTTTGCTGGCTACACTGATAACGTGATTCGTGTTTGGCAAGTTTCTCTCAGCAGCAGGAAAGATTTGTAAAATGTCAAACGTGTGTATTTCTTGCTGAATAAAAAAGCTGAATGAAAGGATGAAATGTGCTCATCTTATAAAACATTGTGTCATGAGATGAAAGTGCAAGGACATAAAAAATATTGCAAATTTAATTTGCATGAACTTACAATTTCGGCTGAGTATTTCTGCCAGTCAGTTAACAATTCAGTCTTTGCACTGCATTAGGAAACATGATAGGTGTACATATCATGGGGATGTAGTTGTATGTTTTGTTGCAGTGGAGTGGTACACACCTTAGTCTGGCTGTACAAGCCATGCATGAAGTTGCATAGATAGTTTACAACTATACTTCTGACAAAGGCAAAAATCACATCACCTTGTTTGGTGATGTAAGAAATTAACCAAGCATAGTAAATAAAACAATTTTAATATAAAACAAAAAACCAATCAGCAATATTCAACGTAATTGTAAAAAACCCACAGAATTATGAAAGTAATAATCGCCAAATTATGGCTAGTTGCCAAATCTACAAACAAAACATTTAAAAAATGTTTGTCATTAATGGTAGCGTGACACAATCTAGCCTTGCGCACATCTTATTTTACGGTCAATTTCAAGTTATAGATACAAATATGAACATGAAAAACTGTAAAATGTCACTAGTGGCATAGATGGTAGCGAAAGTACAAATACAATCTGTGAAAATTCTTTAAAAAAAAGTAATTTATAGCTTAAAGTTGACGTTTCGTCACAAGTGACATGATGCGTTTGATTTTTTAAGTTTTTAGTTGTATTTTCGCTAGCGCCGCTCAATATACAACGCAATGCTAGATTGTGTAACAGACTTGAACTTTTAAGTAGATTTACTGAGAGTATAAATACCAAAAGCAAAGCATGCATTAATAATTCCACCTCCCTTAAATGAGTCTACGACAGTGCATCTATGGAATAGTGTTGCATACCAAAAACTAAACGCTTCGTTAGGTCGGGGAAAGTGGAACCCCAGTAAGGCTCCTTCATAAATGCACTTTCTGTCTTGTGACGCGCTTCTCCTTTAAATGCATAATGCCATACATTTACAAATACATTGTACAACTCAAACAGTAAATCCATGGGGCTATCCACAAAGGACATCCTGGAATTTTCATGATTTTTAGAACCCCCACCCTCTTATATCCAACCTGGTTTAGAAAAACGGTTTTTCATTGAACAAATTAAATTCATAATATTAATTTAATTTTTAATCACACAGATAATTCTAACAGTTTTAAATAGCAACAATTACAATTTAGTAGCAAATACATAACCAGAATATCAGCTTTTAATCACTTTTACTTAGCTTTCAAGCAGTTCTTTCCGTATTAAATTCGGGAATTCCAACTGATTACCCAGACGTCCTCTTTCCTTGAATTCCCACCCCTCCCCTGGACGCCCTTTATGGACGACCCTATATTCTGCAGTGTCGAGCAACAATATTTCATTTGACGTTCTATTATCAATGAATGTTTTGTGAAGTACAAATTTCACATTTTGACTTCACTGATTTCTATAGATAAACCTTGACATTCATGATTGAACATGAAATGCGAGAAGTTTTTACCGATAACCAATTCTACATGGAGAAAAATAAATGTAGTACTGATAAAAAGTAACTGAAGGAAAAAAGTAAGGAAAATTTTAGCATGGTGGTAAAGGAATTTAGTTTGCAGTAACTGTTAAAAGGAAATAAGCATTTCAAATGAATTGATATGTCTCGTTTTTTTCAAATATAAATTATCAATTCATTACTATACATTGGCAAAAACTTATGAACTATAGGTTATATTTGTGACACAAAGTTGCAGTTTTCCATTTCTGTTAAAACCATTTTTAAACACATTCAGTTACTGCATACAGCAATGTTGAAATGTATGCTTTTTTAAATAGGGAGTACAGTAATTCAATCTGTGATGGCACCCTTTTACACACACATTTTTACAAAAAAATAAATAAGATTCTTCAAAAAATGGGTTTAAATTCATGAAATCTGCGAGTTTACAATATATTTCATTAGTAATCTTTAACTATTACAAATAGTTTTGTATAAAAATAAACATACAGTTAAGCCTTTATGCATTTTTTTGAGATTTCATAGATGCTGTTACGTGCCTGT
>JAQIXS010002550.1:0-22226 GCA_034700785.1 Rossiulus vilnensis
GGGACTTGATTAAAAGTTCGAGTTAGCGTATTATTCTATTTATAGGAAGTCGAGTTATCGAGCTTTCACTGTATAACTTAGTCCAGAACTTAACTCCAGCTTTATTATCTTAGGATCTCTTACGTTCTGAGCTTCCGAATGCTATTGAAAGTGCCTTGTTGGGTGATGAAAGGTAAGATTTCTTCCCGTGCTTTACGGTGCATCGGTGTTTGTGAATGTTTTTATGATTAACGATCTGGCCAATTTTCTCTTCTAGGTGTGTTCTAGATACTATGCGACTAGTAGATCTGCTTCTAGTTCTGCTTTTCGAAGGCAGAAAAGCTCTACCTAAATCAGGGATTACTTCAAGTACAAGCTTGCGGACTGGGTTGCGACGTTCCGATAGCTCAGGAGAAAGGACACATCGCCAACTTATCGACTGTATACGAAGCAAAGATACAGATGCACTGATTGATGCAATTGACACTGGAGGTAACTGATTCGTAAACATATTAGAAATAGGATATTTACCAAATCGACTTCTTTCCCCCCAATTGCTTAAAATATGTTTTATGTTCAGGTATCGAAGTCAATTTCATGGATGATGTTGGACAGACTCTTCTTAATTGGGCATCTGCGTTTGGAACTCAGGAAATGGTACGACTCAACTAAAACCAAAAGTAGTTGTTCAAAGCATTGTCTGACACGGTTTCATGATATGCTATTAATAATAATTAGGTCGAGTTTTTATGTGATCGCGGAGCCGATGTCAACAAAGGGCAGCGCTCGTCATCGTTGCATTATGCTGCTTGCTTTGGTCGACCGGCCATCGCAAAGGTTCTGCTAAGACACGGCGCTAATCCAGACCTAAGAGACGAGGATGGCAAGACGCCGTTGGACAAGGCTCGCGAGCGTAACGACGAGGGCCACCGAGAGGTTGCTGCCATCCTGCAGTCCCCAGGTGAATGGATGATACCAGTGGAGACGAAGGACAAAAAAGACACTGAACAAAAGGAAATTGACGATGGAGAGCCCAAAGGCGATCCCGAAATGGCACCGGTGTACCTCCGAAGGCTCCTTCCGGTGTTCTGCCAAACCTACCACAGCACCATGATTCACTCGGTGCGGAAGGCCAGCCTAAGCCTGATTCGGAAAATGGTCCATTACATTCAGCCGTCATTGCTGGTTCACGTGTGCAACCCAGAGGAGGGAGGCTCACCATTTGCGAGCATGCTGGTCGAAGTAGTTGCCATAGTGCTGGATAATGAGGCAAGTTTCTGAATAGCATTTTAAATGTGACTAATTTTTTGTAATGGTTATCGTTAATGCTACTATTATTTCAGGATGATGAAGATGGGCATCTAATCGCATTGCAAGTGATTCAGGATTTGATGGTCAAAGCACGCGATACATTCTTGGACCATTTTGCCCGCCTGGGCGTTTTCAGCAAAGTGCATTCTTTGGCTGGTCCACCCGAGGTGGAAGAGGAGGATATCAAAAGCCACGAAGAAGGGGTGAGTAAAGTGTTTTTATATTTTATGTGAATTCGTTTATTTTGAATTTAGACATTTGAATAAGATTTCCTAATTCTGTGGTTGAATATTGTTAGAAGACTTGAAATGCTGTTTAGACACTTGTTTTTTTTTGTTACCTATGAAAAATGAACTGGACGTGTCACTTATATATAGCAAATTGAATCGCCGTATTTCCTCGAAAATATGTCACATCCCCGAGTTCAAGTCTGAGATTACGGAAAAAGATGTTCTTTCTTGGATCTAAGATGCTCTAAAGTTTTTGACATTTATGGCTAATGTATGAAGTAAAACAACACTAGCACGTCAAAACAAGGTGTACAATGCTGGTTTGCTTTTCCAGTTTTAACTTAGGTGTTATGATGGTGTCTTTTCCCCACCATTCTTATCAAAAACACAGCAAACATGTTTTTAAACAATAGGCTGCTACACACTTTACAATCCCTCCTCATCACAATATTGCATTTTGGTTTGTACCTGATTTTAAGACTCGCCCCAGATTTTATTTGTAATTATTTGTCTAAGAAATACATCTTATATTCGAATAAATATGGTATTTATAAAAATGCAATTTTATTTAATGTACGTTAAGTATGCATCAATAGTTCTTTGTTGTTCATTCTTTAACAGTTCATTCTTAAACTAAGGCCTAATTTAAATTTTATTATAGAGTGAAGAAGTGATGACTGATGATGCCAAAGAGCTTCTTCCTGGTCGCCCTTACCATTGGCGGGATTGGTGCATCGCACGGGGACGTGATTGCCTGTATATCTGGAGCGACGCGGCCGCCTTGGAATTATCTAATGGCAGTAACGGTTGGTTCCGTTTCATTTTGGATGGGAAGCTGGCAACTATGTACTCGAGCGGGAGTCCTGAAGGCGGCACTGACAGTTCAGGTGAGCTATACTGAATCTGGAACTACGCGGTAGTCTGAGTAGAAATATCATCAAACTTTCTTCACTGATTCGTGTAGAAAACCGAGGCGAATTTCTCGAAAAGCTCCAGAGAGCCAGGAGTCAAGTCAAGCCTGGCACGACGAGCCAACCCATCTTATCATCCCCTGTTCCCACACGCCTGGTCATCGGCAACTGGTCTCTTACGTGCAAGAAGGAAGGAGAGATTTGCATTTACAACTCTGATGGGCAGCAGGCGAGTTTTACTCCTTGGCTTTCTGGTGATGTGGTTGAATTTTTGGAAACGCATTCTGAATTCAGTTTACTTGATAGCAAGCGACAATCCTGCGCGAAGATTTGCCAGGATTCATCTTTGAGTCGAATCGCGGAACGAAGCACTCGTTCACCGCAGAAACGTCTCTCGGACCGGAATTTGCAGCAGTTTGGAGCGGCAAGAGAGGAAAACGGTTCCGCTCGAAAGTAGAAGCAATGAAACAGAAGGTACTTGGGCCTTGTATATATGACCCAGTTATAATTCCCAGACCAAAGGATTATGAGGTTATAATTCCCAGACCAAAGGATTATGAGGTTATAATTCCCAGACCAAAGGATTATGAGGTGTGTAGAAAATTGTCAACAAAAATTGATATTTCGAGGATTGAAATATTCTGGGATAAGTCAAATGCTTGGACCTTGAGCACTTTGATAATGTCCTATTACACTAGATTTGGATTCCAAAGCAGTCTCGTCTGGAATGACTTATCGGTTCTTTTTGTTGTAGGTAAAAATTCAAGGCCGTGAGATTTACGATCAGTATTTTAAAGCGGCTCAGGCTCAACCTCGTGGTGTCGTGGCCAAGCTGTGCAATATTGTTGCTCAGATAGAGAGAGCTTGCCAGAAGCAAGTCAGCAATAAAGAGGTAGGAATCCGATTTAGTGAAATATGGTGATTATTAAGCAGCTATCGAACCGTATAAATTATCTGATTAAGGATGAAAACGAGTGGAAGGACATCCTGAGAACTGCATTGGAAGAGTTGACGACACTTCTAAGAGATGAGCGAACCATGTCTTCCTATGAGGTGCACAGCAGCGGCCTCGTACAGGTCTTACTAAAGCTCCTAGGCCACAGCGTAAGTGCCGTATTTAGCTTTTTCTGAACATCTTTTGGCATTCGTTTATGCTTTTAATTTAATGTTTTTCAGAGCTACGAAGATGGTGTCAAAAGCCAAAATAAAAAGAATAAGTTGCTTCAACAAAGGGTCCACGTTTTCAAAGCATGTTTCAAGAAGCGAGGCACTCAAGAAAAGTAAAAACATTTTATTATTTCCCAGTGCTGTTTGACAAAAAAAGATGTCGTGCTAAAGTATTCGAAAATCCTTATTTGCAGCTCCACTGTCCCTTCTGTTGCTCTAGTCAGGAAACTTGTATCGGTCTTAGAATCCATAGAAAAGCTTCCAGTTTACTTGTATGATACTCCGGGCTCAGGTTATGGTTTGCAGGTAAAGTTTTTTTTTTTTTTTCCTTTGTATTCAAATTTAGGTGAGGATTATTAGTCATCTTCATTTTCTTATGCATGTCACATCATGCTACTAGATCCTGACTCGAAGATTAAGGTTCCGGTTAGAACGCGCGTCAGGCGAAAGTTCGTTAATCGACAGGAGTGGCCGAAGTCTCAAGATGGAACCGCTTACCACTGTCGGATCTTTGGAACGATACTTACTCAAAATGGTACTCGACTTAATTGTTAGCACGAGAAGAATTATTTGTTGAATATTTATTTACAGTGCTTGTTATGATGTTCACGTATTAGGTTGCTAAGCAGTGGTACGACTACGACCGAAGCACTTTTTCTTACGTTAAAAAATTAAAAGAAGGACAAACTATAACTTTCAAGCATCAACGCGATTTCGATGAAAATGGAGTCATTTACTGGATTGGAACAAATGCTAGGCAAGCAAATGGTTCTAATATCTTTTCAAATAAATGAATCAAAGAGACTTGTTTATTTCTAAGTTTCACTGTTGTCTAAATCTAGAACCTCCTATGAGTGGATCAATCCAGCTCAGTATGGCCTAGTGGTAGTTACTTCTTCTGAAGGTCGAAATTTGCCTTATGGCCGTCTTGAAGATATCTTGAGTCGCGACACTTCTGCACTGAATTGTCACACCAACGATGATAAGTAAGTCATTGTCTCTGTTCTTCCCTTCCCTCCCTTCCTTGCTTTTTTAATTATCATTATCCTAATTAAAACGAAGACATGCTACACAAGAAATATAAATGTTCTGAAATTTTCTTTGCTTATTCATTCCGCCTAATTTTAGTTTTACCAATGCTGCATTTTTTTTAGAATATACCGAGCATTAAGGGGGGAAATTAAGGCATGTTATTTGCTTCTCAGGCGAGCTTGGTTTGCCATTGATCTGGGTCTTTGGGTCATCCCAAATTGCTACACTTTACGCCACGCTAGAGGCTATGGCCGATCTGCCCTGCGTAACTGGCTCTTCCAAATGTCCAAAGATGGGATCAACTGGGTCACCCTCTATAATCATGTCGACGATTGCTCTCTAAATGAACCTGGGTAAGTAGTCGCCTTGACTGGAAGCTGTTTGACGGTCTCATTCAGGTTAAATAAATCACTCGGATTTATTTCCTACAGCTCCACTTCATCATGGCCCATTGAGTCGCCCCAAGATGAAACTCAGGGCTGGAGACACGTTAGGCTGCAGCAGACGGGAAAAAATGCAAGCGGGCAGACTCACTATCTCTCCCTCTCAGGTTTTGAAATTTATGGTGTGGTTACAGGCGTTTGCGAAGACTTAGGTGAGCTTTGGTATTCGTTAATTTCTACAATAAATCATTTAACAAAACCTGGAAAGTCAGGGAAAGTTGGGAGATCAAAAACGGTCAGGGATTGTTAGGGAAAATTCTGGATAATCATTCCCTTTGACGTTTTTACTGCAGAATTTATTTTCAAAAAGTCAAGGAAATTTACCTGGGTACGTCAGGGAAATGGTTTTGTAAATTTTAACACGAACCCTGACTAAGTGAAATAATTTGCATTAATCAGTTAGTTACAGTTGTCTTTTTTTTTTTAAAAAAAACTTCCGAAATAAATTGGAAGCTCTGCATTGTTTGTACTATTGGGGTCAACATATGATATAAAGTTATCTGTTATCTTGTTGATCAGATGTTATTAATTCCTGCTAACTTTTGCTTGTTCTGGGGTGCCTAAGATGCAATTTCGTAACTGTAGTTCAATTCTGTACAGGCAAAGCTGCCAAGGAAGCGGAAGCCAACTTGCGCAAGCAGCGCCGCATCATGCGCACCCAAGTGCTGAAGCACATGATGGTTGGGGCCCGTGTTGTTCGAGGCATTGATTGGAAGTGGAGAGATCAGGATGGAAATTCGCCAGGCGAGGGAACAGTTACTGGAGAGCTGCATAATGGTATGGAGGACGAGCATGCATGGCCACCACTGCAGTTGTAAGTAGATGGAGATTCCAGGCGGGAATTAATGAGTAAATGAACTGAATTTTAAGGTTGGATCGATGTGACATGGGATCATGGGGGATCCAATTCCTATAGAATGGGAGCAGAAGGCAAATACGACCTAAAGCTAGCACCAGGTTTCGATGCTGAAGCTCACGCTGCCGCCATCAACAACGTCAGCTCGACAGCTTCGCCCTCTACGTCGTCAGTACCGCAGAAAATCAATAGTCGATCAATCCGCACCATTGCAGCGGAAAGCATATCTCCCAAAGGAAATGTCACCACCAGTGTGTTGACAAGTCGCAAGAGCAGTTCTACTCCAAGCCTGCCGGAAGCTACTGATGGCAAATCCAAAGTTTCGGTCGCTAGTACCGAACAGGCGGCGTCAGCGGACAACATTGTTGCCAAGGCTTGTGACTTTAATTATTTTGCTTTAAGAAGCCTTTTCATGAAATCTGTTTAATTTAAACTAAACAATAAAAAAAAAAAAAACAAGTACTATAGTGTAGCAGTTTAGCATGTAATTATCAAACCAATTAAACTACTGCTAACTATGCTTCTCTTTGAAAATACAGTCGAACTTGGCTATTACGAGATCTCAGATATAATAAGCAAATGACATTTATATTAACTTTGTTTTTTAGCGAATTTTAATGCAATATTTTATGGTTATAACGAGCGCACTCCCCGGATATATAAGGAAAATTTTGGCACTTACCATATGCAAACTCCCAGCATATAGGTTTACTTCTTGTTTCCCTCGTTCAGTGGAAAATCTGAGTTCCGATTTTACTAATTTTATCTCGCCAAACATTACAAAACAATTTCTGATTAGACAAAATCCCCACTAAACAACCGATCAGTTGCATTTTTCACGATATTAAGATTCATCAAATTTTTTGCTGAGAAAAAAAATTACATTGCAGTGTTGATGTATGTCTGCACGGATGTAACAAGTAATGGTTATGACGAGCAAATAACAGTTCGACTGTAATTAATTTTCTCGTGTCAAGTACTAAATAATAACGTTGTTTTTATCAACTAACAGGCTGCTGAACTGGTTGCAGAAAGCATGGTGAACATGGCAAGCGCTGATGCCATCGTTGCAGTGGCCGTCGAGGACGGCGAAGATGTTCCAAAGAGCAACAACGGCAACAACCCCGTCTCTTCTTCGGTCAATACCGAGATGGCCATCGTGGTGCATACCGATGCGACCGTGCAAGAAGAGACCGAACAGGAACTGGCCTTGGTGGAGAATGGCAGCCTGCTGCTTAACCAGCAGAACTCCAGAACGGCCTGGGCCACGTCGGAAATTGTGAACGAGCATGGGGACAATTCCTCGTCCATGTCGTCCTTCGTGTTCTCCACCAAAAAGAGTCACGGAAGAGACTTGATGGGTCAGAAGCAGGATCGCAACAAGAGCGGACCGAGCCCAAGCGCCAGCCCTGGCCCGGCCGGTAAGAAGAATGAGGCCCGCACCTGTGTGACCAACCCCATGAGCGTTAGCGTGCCTAACCTATCCAGCAGCGTTTGCACGAGTGAGCCTGCCGTCAGCTTGTTGGAGTCTTTGGTGGCGGTCACACGGCGCCGTGCTTCTGGGGTGCAGGGCGTCTCCAACTCCAACAACGCCAATAATTCGGTGGCCTCTTTCTTTCCTCGCGGCCCCAATAGCGTGAGCAGTCTGGTGAGGTTAGCCCTCTCCTCAAACTTCCCAGGTTAGAAACGTTTTGAATTGTTTTTGGCAAGTGCGGAGAAAAATCCCTCCCAGTCTGTCAGGGTTGTTACGCTGCTGGGCTTGCAGGGCTGTGCTACGTACCACTGCCAACGTTCTCAGGAATGCTATGTGTGCTTGGAGGGTAAGACTAGAAAAGCAATGGGCAAATTTATTAAATCAAACCGGCTACAATTTAAAACTTTTTTTTTCAATAGCTTAATGTTTTCTTTATCCAGTCTAGATGTTGAATAAACGTGAAAAATGGCCAATTGCTTTCCAAGTGTTGGGAAATGTATATATTCTGCCCCAAAAAAAATGCTTCTTAATGTTGCCCCAAGTGATCAGATTTTTGTTATTTTGGCGTAGTCATTTCAAATGTTTTCAACATTCAGAGTTTGTAGGGCTTATCTGAAAAGTAATCATCAGGTCTAAAATTGATGGGTTTTTTTGGAAATTCGCCTGAGAATGTAAGGGTAGAAATTGGCGCAGCCTCGCATCACGCATCAAAAACAAACACATAGTGGCCTATACACGCATTCATAGAGAAGCCTCACATTAATCATCATGCATCGCTTCAATCCACGAATCAAACCAGTTTTTCTCAAGGCATGATGCTCGAAATGTGCAATCTGTTGTTAAATCAATGCTTGATGCTGCTGCACTATGTGCATCCTAATGCCGGGAACATCTATGCTTAATCGCGATGTGGCACCATGTAAAAATATCTACAGTTACTCATAAACCATGGTCAAGCAGTATTAAAGCAAAGTACTTGGGAATAGCGGGCTAATAAATCTCAAAACTTAACATTTAAAGCAAGTGCTGTAACAACTCTGCCGCCTATCTGCTCGCTTTAAGAACCATCTGTCATCGGGCCTTAATTTCTGTGATTCTCGCAGTCTTCCTTTTCTTCTTCTTTAGATAATTTAAAAGGCTTTGTGGTCGACATACTTTTTGAGCTCTTTTCTTCCTTCTCGTGCAAATTTTTATGCCCTAACTCAGTCGCTTGTCTGTCTGGCACAAAGTTCTCGTTTTTACTCGATTCGTTTCCTTCTCAAGTTTCAGCTGGGGGATTATTGAGTACCGCTCAGAGCTATCCGAGCTTGCCGTCGGCCAGCTCAGTCGGCACGAACAACCCAGGGGTTTCGGCCAGCACCTGCACGACAGCAACATTGAACCAAGCCCTGACTATGAGCCTGACATCCACTTCCAGTGAAAGTGAACAAGTGAGTCGCCCTTCCAGCAGTGTGGACCAGTGGAAGGTAGATTGTACAATTGGAAATAGTGGGAATTTTCGGAATTGCAGTCGCGTGAAAAGTAAAATTTTTCTGTTTCCTACGAGTGACATAGTACGGGCTTAAAAAACCTATCACTCTTGAAAATACAGTTACTATGTAGGATATAGTGGAAATTTGCTTTTATCGGGCATCACACGACTGCACAGTGTTAATTGTGAATGAAAATTTATTTTCCAAAATGAAATGTTGCAGGATTTGCTGGAGAGCTGCAGGACCACCACTCTTCTGGCAGAACTCGAAGACGACGATGAATTGCCCGAACCAGACGACGACGAGAACGAGGATGACGATGAGAACGAAGAAGATGACGACTACGAAGAGGTTTTGGTACGTTGATGCTTTGCAAGCTATTCACATAATATTAGTAAAGGTTTGAAATAAAATTGGCATTTCTTTAATTAAAGGAGGAGGATGGGTATGAGGCACGCAATGGGAAGCGACGCAGTTGGGATGATGAGTTCGTGCTCAAGCGACAATTCTCGGCTCTCATTCCGGCGTTCGATCCACGACCTGGCAGAACTAACGTCAACCAAACAACCGATCTTGAAATTCCTCCACCAGGTTCGTGTCTTGTTTTACATAATTTAATGGCCTAGCTGGTTTCATGTTTTATAAACTTTAAGTAATGCAGTTGCATGATATTCACAATTCAAGGTTAAAATACTGACGATGGAAGAAATAACTACATCCATGCATAAATAAAAAATGCACCATAAATAAATTTAGATAGATACATTCAAAAAAGGTTTTTAAAAAAATGCCACATCTAAATGTGTTGTTCAGCAAAAAAGCAACATAACATCTTGTTTATAATAAGCTTAGTTCCACCCTTAAAATCATAAGTTAATAGACTTGACATTTGCGAGGAATATTTAGAGATGTTGAGGGTGTACTGTATCTTGCTTTAAAATCACTCTAACACAAGATTGTTTTTGTCAGGCTTGGAACAGACAACTTTGTCAGACGAAAGGGATTCCTTGATTCAGCCCAAATTGTCTTTGGCCATCAAGGGGGCTAATTTGCCCGGGGTAAGTCCATATATTGCATTAGATGCAGGTAAACGCAGTTTTCCCTTGCACTCGACTAATAGGATATATTGGGGGGACAGAAATCGTTTCTAGGACAGGTTGCTGAGGTGGAAATCGATTTGAAGGAGGGAGAGTGGACCATCTTCAAAGCGGTGCAGCAGCTCATTCAGATGTCGCAAGTTGGCAGCCGCCAAGATAAATTGCGCCGCGTGTGGGAACCCACATACACGTATGTCCTTCCTTTTTCATTTGCGGCTGCCTTTCGACTTGATTTAGCCTTCCTAGTTGCTCCAATGCTTCTTCTGTCTTACAGCGTTGTGTACAGAGAAGTCAAGGAGGAAGAGGGCAAGTCTGGAGACGATATTGCAGCCCTGCAGGGAAGCAGTTGCGGACTTTCCAGGCGGTCATCCAAGAGCCTGGGCGACAGCAGCGGTGGTCCTGATCTTGCTTCGTGCTCCGTAGACGAAGTATTGCAGCTGCTGAGGGTGCTCTACGTGTTGGCCACGGAGAAACGGCACAAGAGCCCCAGACATGGCAAGTACCAAGCTCGCTAACTGCAAAGGTTTTCGTTATCGCCAGATTTTGTTTTTCGGGGTGTTACTACAGGACGCTTTCTCTTTTTTCATAGAAGATTATCAATTTCGAGTCACTCCTGAAGAGTTTGTTAGTAAGAAAATCACCAACAAGCTCGTTCAGCAAATTCAAGTCAGTATTGTTTTTTCTGTGTCCTAATCAACAACTAAGGAAACTTGATTGGGAACGTTGCAGTATAACTTGACAAATTATTTTAGGATCCTCTAGTCCTAGCATGTAATGCACTTCCTGATTGGTGCGAAGATCTCACCTACTCCTGTCCGATGCTATTCCCGTTCGAAACCAGACAGTTGTTCTTCACGTGTACAGCGTTCGGTGCTTCCAGGTGGGTGCAGTAATTGCCACTATAACTTCATCGTTTCTAAGAGGATGCAACGTTTCTCGTTTGAAAAAAAATATTTACTGTGTCAGGTCCATCGTGTGGCTGCAGAATCAGCGCGATGCGAATGTAGAGAGGACGAGAGGTCCGTCCCCTCGACCGGACGACCCCCACGAATATAGGGTCGGGCGTTTAAAACACGATCGAGTTAAAGTTCCACGCGGAGATCAGCTCTTAGACTGGGCTATGCAAGTCATGAAAGTCCACGCTACAAAGAAAAGCATTTTAGAGGTAAGTTTTGTTTGGTTTTTCGCGTTTTTGTGCAGATAAGGCTGAGGCAGCTGTAAACATAACCCTGTCTCTCAGGTTGAATTTCAAGACGAGGAAGGCACGGGTCTGGGCCCAACCCTCGAATTCTACACTCTGATAGCTGCTGAATTGCAGCGGAGGGATCTTGGAATGTGGATCTGTGATGATGACATGGTTGATGAGCTCTTGAGAGAAGTAAGAAAAAAGTTTTAATTCAAATTCTTTTCTGTGCTCAAATGTGGTGGATCTTGCGCATTTGCTCATTTCTTATATTTTTGCATGCAAGGTCGATCTTGGTGAAGGTCTTAAACCTCCCGGATATTACATCATGAGAGCTGGTGGACTGTTTCCGGCTCCCTTGCCTCAGGATCACAGTGACACCGATCATATTGTGAAGCTGTTCCGCTTCTTGGGCGTCTTTTTAGCGAAGACACTTCAAGACAACAGACTGGTAGATTTGCCATTGGCTCGGCCATTCCTCAAGCTCATGTGTCAGGGAGAAATCAGTGCCAACGTCAGGGAAAGGTAATTACTAGTCTGGAGAATTTTTTTTCGGTCGTGGCGGTTTTTAACTTTCATTAATTTTTTCGCATTTTTTTTTTTTCAGAGCCACGGCTCAAAGCGGGAAAAGTGGACCGGCATCGACCGACGTCGATGTCATGATTTCCAGTTTTATATCCGAGGAAAGCGAGAAGGAATTGGAATTCGATCCTCCCAAGTGCAGGCCCGAGGACAGTCCTGCGTGGTACGTTCCAGCTTGCATAATGTTTTTGGATAAGCAGTCCACCATCCGAAATGTAGTCTTGACATCTTAAGTATTATTTGTTCACTGACTTTAAAGGTATGCTAGTTTTCTTACCATGGAAGACTTCCTCATAATCGACCCTCACAGAGCTCGCTTCATTCAGCAACTGCGTGAGCTGGTCGCCATCAAGCAGCACATCCTGAGCGATAATAGTTTATCAGATGAGGACAAGAACAATCAAATACAGAATTTGGCTATTCCAACCAACGAAGGCCGGCAGCGACCGCCAATCAAGCTCGAGGACTTGGGCTTAACATTCCAATTTTCTCCTTCATCCAAGGTTTTTGGATTCTCGGCTGTTGATCTTCGGTATGGCGGAGAGTCAGAGGTAAGCGTTCTTTAGCTCACTGAAGGTTGCAGTTATCACTGTGCCACTCTGTACCATTACGGGGGGAAAAATTCAAAAATGCCTCATTTTCACATGTCACTTTCAAATAATTTTTGCAACGTTTTAGTGGCTGTTATTACGTACTGCGTTTTGAACACCTCATCTAATCTGGATAAATTTCATTCTCCTTTTCAGGAAGTCACGATAAATAACGTTGAGGAATACGTTGATTTGGTCACAGACTTTTGCCTGCATAAAGGAATCCGCAGACAAATGGAAGCATTCAGAGGTACGGCCAATAGATGCAATTTCTTCTTGGACTTTCAGGGTTTGTGCGCACCTGTAAAGTTACAGGTAGTAAGGGGAACTTGGGGAAGAGAACGATGGTCGGGGAATATCCCGTTTTTGCTCGAAAATCTGAGAAATCCCTTATGAAGGTGTACTGAATTTTGAGTGGCACTCCAATTGGAAGGTGCTCTTAAGTGCTCAGGAATTGTTTCTAAATATTACTATTTTCGTTTATTATACTGATAAAAAAGCAATTGCCCAGAAATTACTAAAGATGCAAAAAACTGGTAGTTTCCCTTCGATGTTGTTTTCTACAGAATTTGTTTTCAAAAAGTCAGTTACTTGCGTTGGTCAGGGAAATGAAATTGTAAATTCGAGCACAAAACCTGACTTTGATTCCCGATTATTTGTCACTGATGACTATTTGTCTTTCTAAGCTGGGTTTAATGAAGTATTCCCAATGGATAAATTGGGATCGTTCAGTCCAGAGGAAGTCCGCATGATGCTCTGTGGTGACCAAGCCCCAGCGTGGACTAGGGAGGATATAATGAACTATACCGAACCCAAGCTTGGCTTTACTAAGGAAAGGTAAGACAGCTTATTTGTGTTTCTAAGGGATATGGTAGTTGATGGGGTTGGAAGGGTTTTTCACTGCATCACTTGGGTCAAGTTCGCCAACTTTCTGTCTAACTTCAATCGTTTAAACTTATGCCAACTGACGAATTTAGTCTAGGGTTGAATGTAAAAGATATCTACATTGTTCTGAATTTTGATTTTTCAGCCCTGGCTTCCAGAGGTTTAACAACGTTCTCGTGAGTATGAACGCTTACGAACGCAAGGGCTTTCTCCAGTTCACTACAGGGTGTTCTTCTCTGCCCCCGGGAGGACTGGCCAACCTTTACCCACGCCTCACTGTGGTGCGCAAGGTGGATGCCTCGGATGGCAGCTATCCTTCAGTGAACACTTGTGTCCACTATCTTAAACTCCCCGACTATTCGAGTGAGGAAATCATGCGCGAAAGACTCTTGGCAGCTACTAAAGAAAAAGGCTTTCATCTTAATTAACGACTGTCCAAGGGATAACTATTATTAAACAGGCTTCCTAAACAAGGCGGTTAAATGAGACTGGGGCGGATTTCATTTCAGTTTTAACCTCCCTTTTGAGCGATGGGGCCGCAGCTCTCGCTCACGTTGGCCCAAGGGCCACGGAGCTCGCTCACTAAGACCGCCACTCCTGCGGGATTTGGTCGTGCCGCACCGGCTGGTGGCATATTTTCTGTCACTATCTCGAACCCACAGTAGCGGTGTTAGAAATTTAGCTACCGCTATCCACTCGCTGCTCCTTGTTTCACTGCGTTAGCCCAGGTTTTTGATATCGTCATAGGGAAGAGTACGGTTTATACCTCTTAATTATCACTAATCGCGCAACTGTAAATTATTCGCAAGCCAGTGTCGGGTTTGCTACTTCTACCATGGCTGATTCTAGCTCGTTGTAAAATTATTCATCGAGGTCCACATGGAAATCTTTCTCTAGTACTCTTTTGTGTTTCAGTTCTGCATTTTTATGCTTTCTTAAAGTTGCAATTATCAGCTTCTCAACCTTTCTACCCTGTCATTTATTTTGAGTAATTGGTCATAAGGTGAACCAAATTTCACGTGTACTTTCACTATGTTAGCAACCAGTCTAGAATTCGTGTTCTGTCGAAATTGCCTGTTCTGAAACTGTCCAGGACCCCGAAGAGCTACTGTTAACGTGATGTTGTGGGTTATGTATTACGTTAATTATGAAAACAATTTCATAAACGCTGCCTTAGAGTAGATATGAACTGACGTACGGGCATCGAAACAAACAGTTTCTGTAATGGCCATGTTTTTGTCTTCTAAGCGTACACAGCATTTATTTTGATGCCTGTTAACCAGCTCTTGTCTTCTCTGCTACCGTCAACAAATCTTATGCATTAACCAGACAGTTGACTCCGTTGCTAATATTGTGAAAAAAACCTCCGAAGATCTTTTGTTCAGCCAAATGTTTTGTGACTCGTTCAGTCATGGAACCGGAAGCTTCTTAGGGCTCAGTGCTTATATCCAAATACTTGGTTCTACAGCTTTGAAAGACGTGTCTGTATTTTTTGTTCCTTGTTTTGTCGTAAGTAGGTATTGTTTGTACAGCGCTGGTAGAACTACTCATGCGACATCTTCGAGCATTTGTAATGAAAATTTCTTCTGTAAAGTATACTTAGAAATGTGTATCTATCGGTCAACGTCTTTGCCCGCAAGGACTCTTGGCCTTAAATATTTATGAATGTATCCTTCAACGAGTAGGGCACTTTCTGGGTCCATTTAACAGGGTTGTTACACTGTCGGCCAAATAGGCCAGTTGCACAAGTCTTAACTAATGCTATCTGTAGTTTAAAACTGGATTTATTAAGTGGCAGTAAAGTGTTCACGCAAATCAACTTCTATCGCCCAATGGCGATTTAGCATACATTTGAACCTTTGCAACCCACCACACAGTGACTGGAACATATTTTTAAGAGCCACGTGAAATCTTGGTAATTTCAGCCAGCCATTGCACTTTTATCTGGTATATCCTTGGCTATTCCAACGCAATTCCTCTTCGTCGGAAAATAAAATTATTTGGCACTTAATTAACTGGATAATGCATTGGAGGTTTTTTAACCTTGTCTTCAAAAAAAATAACAATCAAATGAGTTTTACTCATATCTCTCATGTAAATTGATAGGGGAAGTAATTTGGCGATCTCCTTTACATATTTGATGAACTAGTTTTCATGTCCTCAAAGCAGTATATGAATTGTTTCAATGATTTCAACATTTTCGATTACAATGTAGGTGCACTAACAATTTGACAGCTAATTCTGCCCATTTTCAGCCTTGCTGCCATTGTCTTAGTATGCAGTTTTATGAATACCAACTAGCGTGCACTTAATAAATTTCTTTGTATAGCTGCAGATTGCAAATTTGATTTTTAAATTATATAATGGTAGTTTACCCGAAACAACACTCGACCAACTGAAAGACAATATGCAGTTTGGCAGCATCGGAGAACCCGGTTAGTTTAATTCTGCTCGTTTTCCTGAGCCCACCTCATGTCCTATGCTCATTGACGTATGATGCTAAATGCTAATTTTCACGTAAATTAGATTGATTACTTTTTTTTCTACCAAGATAGCATTCAAAGCGCAAAGTATTTAATTTATTAGTTTATTGTCAAGCAGATGCCTGCTTGCCTTAGTGGTGCAGGGCCTCTCGTTGTACGATTGTTTATTGCTGCTTTACGTTTAAGTTATCTGCAGAAGTGCCTAAGAAAGGGCAAAAGAAAAGGAAGGAGTTGGACTGTGCTCTTAGTCCATTCTCAACTTTTCTTTTGCCTTCCATTATTATTTCCACTAATGTTCAGTATCATTTCTGCCCGTAGTGTCGATTGGTTACTTATTTACGTCAACTAATAGAGAATGGGTGTTATCTTAACGTACTCGGCTTTCTATAACGAGATTATTTGATGGACTGTGTTTATAATGAAACAAGTTTTAGTTCACAACTTTTGGTTTGCATTTATTGGATGCTGAATTTGACAACGCACATAATCTCAACATTTTTTTCTTCTTGATTCCTTAATTAAGTGGCATCTACAATGTGCAATAAACGACAGATTAATTAAAAAGGCGAATTTTATTATTTAAAAAATTGGTTACATATTTTCCTAACTTGCACTAATTCAGTACATCACCTGGGAGAAATCTTGATATTTCCCATTCAGGATGCTGGCTTAAAACCCCATTATGTTAGCATAGTGTTCATGGATTTCATGGGGGGGAAAAAAACCAACTTAAATGCTGAATGCCAATTATTTTATTTAAAAAAATCATTTACAGGAACTAATTGGCACGTTGATGATACTACAGTTCAGGTGGCCAATCCAAATCAATTGACTATTAAAAAAAACTTTGTTAAGCAATGCGTCTTCTCTTTGTAGGAAATTATGACAAATCAGTCCCAAATAAAATGCCCACCATGCAAACAATTTTCTCACACACTTTTGCTTGAATTGCTTGTTATCTATGCTGAAGTTAATTTCAACTGTGCATTTTCACATAATTTGAACAGAGGCATGCAAAACAGCAAAAAAAAGTGATTCGTAATTCCATCAAAATAGTGCTCTTTTACATGGTAGGCATAATCTTTAATTGCATTAGACCCAAAATAAGGTTCCTTACTTCTACATCCAATTCCAGAATGTCGACTTCACTTTCCAGTAATTCTCTTAAATTGGGTGTGGTGCGACCAAAATCCCCATGCACAAATTCTTTAACGTATCTATTTGTCTGGTAAAGAATTTAACTGTAGAAGATCTGTTGAATGTCGATGATAACATCATTTTTGAAGAATTTTAAAGATGCTGAAACCTCATAACTTTTCAAATCCCAGTAAAAAGGATACGTTCCTGCTTGTGTAGATAAATGCACTTTGAAATGGTGTTCATCAACCTTTTCAGCAGACATTGTGTGAATCAATCTTTCCCTGACAGCCACAGGTCGTCTAAGAAAGAATGCATCTGCAGATACCTGCCTGATTGCACATCTGATCATTTGACCGAAGTGACGCTTACCTGTGCAAAACTCTAATTGGCGTTTTTTGCATCAATTTTACATCCTTCATCGCATTAAGGCTGCTTAGCTTGTCATGATCCAGTGGTGTGGGAGAGATGCACAATGCTAAGTAAGTTTTTAACTTTTGCTCCTCGCCAGTCTTTAAGTGTTCAGTTTCTTCCCTACAAATATAATGTACTGGTTAAGAAGCAGTCGGGTAATCAAAATGAAGGAAATTGATCAAGCAACCTACTTTGACACAACTTGGAAATCACGAACTGCAATTTCCGTGGTGCTTTCGTTGATTGCCTTGCACGAAAACAAATTTCACGTGAATAATGCAAATTTCATTCTTGATGATAGATTCGTGTGATGGAAGAAAGATGCACTACCTTTTGCAGCTTAAGAAGCTGCTCTGGCGAGAAGATGCTACGAACGGGGTTAATCAGCTGCAGCATGAATGGCCGACCTAAATTGACTATGGTTTTGAAGACAAACTACGACCACCTACATTTTAGAAACCTGAGTAAGCAAATAAATACCTTTCCCGAGCATACGAACGTCAATGTCCTCTCGACCAGATGCAGAAAATACAATTTCTGAAAATGAAATCAACGTTTAACTGACCTTTGAACACTTTTCAGTTTTTTGAACTTTATAGACCAAATTAAATAAGGAAATTTTACCATCACAGGTGGTATTGGGTTCAATTTGTGCCAAAATCAGATCTTGGACCGAAGATTCCATTCTTTTTACCCCATCAATTATCCATGGAGTCTGACTTAGTTGCCTCGAGTATTTATTGTAACGACCTGTAATAGAACATTGACGTAGTTAATTGAATGAACTTCAACTTGAATTAAAATTAGAAGACTGAAGTTATACCGGCTAGATAAATTGGTGCATGGAAGCAGGTTATTTCTCCATATTTCGCCCCATCTTTCGCCTCTGATGGAGGACATGACAAATTACTGAAATGCAAATAGCCATTGATAATATGCGAATGATTAGGGAAAAAAATAAGAATAAGATTTGCTGGACTGAACCTTTTCATGACTTCTGGGCTAGAATCTGCTAGAAGTTGTTCAATTTTTGCTCTGGACCATTTAAATGCGCCATGTTTTTGCTAATGATAAGACGTAATAATTTGAAAGAGTCCAATTTGAAATTAAACACTAAAAAGGCAGATAAATGTACTCACTTGTTTAGAATTGTTAACTGCTTTTAGGTGAAGATTCTTTCTGAAAGTTATTTTTTAAAAATTGTAAGACAGGTAGAATCCTCACTACACACCGAACAGTATTTTTCCTTGAGTGGCTCACATTAAGTCGCATTCGGCCTCGTCATTAGCATATGTTATTCTGATGCTGACATCAAGTGGACTGTGGATACTAAAGAACTTTCCTAATTTTAGCTCTGCCGCAGGTCCAAAAGACCATTTATATACCTCTTTTACAGGTGGTATGTCGTGGAGACGTGTATTGGAATAAATATCAGGAAATTTATCTTGCAAATGCATCAGAATGGAAAGCTGAATGAGACAAATATTCCAATGTATCAAATACATGTACAAACCAACAGTTTTATGACCATTGCATTCAACTCGGCAATTGTCACTCAGAAATCAGATGAATTAGGTTAGGAGCTCTGAGATCCATACTAATATAGATTCCAAATTAAGGATATCAATTTTTATATTTAAATATATGAACACACCTGTCTCACTGGGAGGCAGATGGGCGTTGAAACTGAGAACAGGAAGGAGCGAGAGTCGTAACCAGCAGCAGTAATGGCATCAACAACCTAAATTAGCAAGTTGCTGTGAAAATCAGTCAGTTATGCAGTCATGCAAATTCACAGTGTGTACTTACTTGTGATACGTTATTTGAGTCGCTCAATTCTGCCAAGATACCGAGGCACGCTGTGCAAGTAGATATTTTTCTTCGTTTTGAGGCTGGTTCTAAACTCTTACTTTCATCACCAGGAGACTTTTCCTGGTTTTCCATATAGCAGAGCCTGCAGAGGTCATCTACAAACTAAAACAATTGGCAAGAATGATTACATTTTATGCACACAGCAAGAGGTGAAATATAATGTTGACTTTTGAGAATTACATAGTACAAATTAAGCTTTAAAAAACTGGATGAACCCTGGACTCGATTCCCCGGGCTCTAATAGGCTAAATAATTAATTGGTAGCTAAAATTTTACACCGCGCAAAATCAGCAGAAATGCTCGGTGGTATAATAGCATTTTCTTATAATTATATGCAAATTCGTTACTCGTTTTAGAATATTAAAACCCACGTGCTCATTGCACACGTCTTGCCTTATCAGCGTTTGAAATGGATGAGTAGGGCGCGTTATTCTTCACTCCCATGAACCGCAAAACGCACTTGGAACAACAGCCGCAGTTGTACAGAACCTCAGCTACCTCGTTTACCACTTTATTTGCCTTGGAAAGTATTGAATTAGTTGCATCCATATTTAATTTCAGTATATTTCATTTAAATCGAACTCTTCGTGATACATGGAGTTGCGTGGAAAACATTCCACTCTCTCCAGTTAAACTGGCGCATGCGCCAATGTGCTTCTGCAATAATATGGGGATGTTGCATGAAAAGATTTCGCCAACTTGAACTTCTTCATTACTTGTTAGCCATAGACGATCATGTTATTGATGTTAAATTCATCATAGATACGCATGTGTATAAAATATGAGACAATTTTTATTTTGTGAATAACTTTATTATTTTCCATAAAAATACGAAAGCAAAATTCTACACGTGATTTATGCTAAAGTTCCACTCTCAACTTGTAAATTTAGCTCAGTTACCAATTAATATAATATAATACAAAAATTAAAGAAAATACGTGACTGCAATTTAAACATTTTTGGAAATGAAATCAATCAAAGGATTGTTCTAATAAAGTTAAATAAATATGGTGGTTTTCGATATTGCTTATTTGTGAGGTCATCAGCAATTTTTTGACCTCACTTTTTTTTAACTATTCCTCAACGTTTAACCGAATTTTCGTTGATATTGCTTGCGTTATGTGTCAGTTGATTTTAGGGTTAAAAATGCTAATGCTTATGTATGGTCGTTCTGTAAACAGTTAATTCGGGCATAATAGCTACAGTCTTCGTATTATTGTTTCATTCATCATGAGCTAAGGTACTAGTCTTCATGTGCTCAAATAATCCCGAAAAAATATTTCTAAAATAGTGTGATAAAGCCAGCAATACATTTTCTTAGCATTCTCCATGGGACACACACAAAATGAAATTCATCTAGACAAGCACTTTGATATCCGGAAAAAGCATTTGAAATTACCGCCTTGTACGGCTGAGACACGGCTTAATAGCCGAGGATGGGCTATCAGCTGAGATGGGATGAGCCGAGTCAGCCGACTAGCCGAGGTTTAATTGATTATTTTGCTCTCGTCTGTCACGTCAGTGTGCTGCTTCGTTTGCAATGCTGGATAATCTCGTGTAAATCAAATTTAAATTGAGCTTTTTGAAGACACGTTTAACAATGGAGGAGTTAACTGTTGAACAGCGCGTGGAGAATTATTTCACTTCTATTAATTCCATGGCTCGCCGTATAATGGTCGATACGGCCTCTGTGAGGCAATCCAATGAAGAGCAATGGCGTACCATCCCCTATGAGAAGCAATGCCAATTGATTATGGATTCCTTCGTAAAAGCCAGTGTAGGGGAGAAATATTCGTATTATCCTCATTCTAAGCCCGAGGTGGAATCCTTCCCGAAGTTGTGCATTCGTAGTGGCGAGAAATATGTAATCGACTATATCTTTGATGAGAAAAAACAGACTACCAAAGAGACTGTGAGTATGGACAATTATTTATGCACATAAAAATGGGTGTTATCTAACGTTTCTGAATACAGTGTAATATGCGCTTGTTTTTCCGGAGTTTTTCTGTTGTTGAAGTTCTTGGTTAGGGCAACGTGCAATACATGTAGACATCCTATAGGAAATTGAAATTATATAGTTGAAGCAGACGAGTTAAAATTTTAATTAAATTTCCCTGTCTTCAGTTTAATTATTGTAATGATGGCAACCTGTAAATGTGACGCATTATCCAGGGATATGTTTTTTTAATAATGTTTGATTTATTTTTCAGGGCCATACTTGGAGAGATGAACATTCAGGCCCTTTTACGTGGGAAACTCAGGTAATTACATACTTATTATACACAACTGTTGGTTGGTTATTATAACAGCTTTGAACTATTATTTGTTGGATTGGTGTTGGGTGGTGTTCAGATTTAACGGCCTTGGGTCAGTGGGTTTGTTGATTTTTCTGGTTTAAGATAAGGGAGGGGTCACTGTCTTTCCTTGGCAGCCAAAACTTGGTCAGCATGATGCAAGTTTGTCTCGATTTACCTTGAACGGCTGCGTAATAAAGATACTAAACCTGTTTTTGTCTGTAATTTGATTTCCATGCAAATATAACAGTATTAATAAAACTAATAACGTTTGAATAAAAACAAAACGAAATTTCTAGTTCAAATAATGGTATGCAATAAAGCAGTTTTCTGTTTAAGCAATGATAGAAATATATCCCAAAATCTGTTTTTACCAACTGTGGATTCCGTATTTGGGTGGTAAGGTTAAGTAGTTGTTAATTGCAAGATTAGCAAGGTTAATTATCCTAAAAGAGACCACCAGAATAAAGAATGAAAATATAATGGATTTGGCCTAGATACATGTATATACAATTAAATTTGTATGGCATTGCACAACAAGAATGAAATTGATGAATATGAGTTTTAGATCTTGATGGCTGCCTCGAATTTTATGTCACAGGCTGTGACATGCAAATGAGTGGGGATAATCTTTTGTCAGAATGTACTTGTTTGTTGAGTGAAATTTGAGGGTAAAATCTCTGTTATCTTCTTCAAGATTTCCTGTCATATGCGTTGCTGGAACCAACTGTGCCATTTAGATTTTGAAGCATTTGACTATATACAGGCCCGACAAGAGGGGGGGGGTTGATGGGGAAAATACCCGGGGCCCCTG
>JAQIXS010002551.1:0-22221 GCA_034700785.1 Rossiulus vilnensis
CCGACAAAACGCATTTTCAGCAACATTTCGTTGCTGAGAAAAACATTTTTTTCCTGATTCAGGATGGTGAGTCGAATTTTTTGCACTTAAGTATACATGTATTTTGCGGCGGCGTACACATTTATTATGAATTGTATTGCCAGGTGATTGTTGAATATCAAAGCGAGTGTTATTTGAGAAGGCAGCTACAACTGATTTTTGTTTGTTCCCCGACCCCCTCCATCCCCAACCTTTCGCCCTCTTAAAAACATCCTGGTCCGCCTATGGTATATATCCACAGTATCTAGATATGATACCTGCTGTAAAGCTTGAGGCGACCATAACAATTAATTTTCTAATTACATGTAGGCAATTGCTTGTATTTTTATGATGTAAATACTTTGATATGTACTAATTACAAAGCTTCTTGCCTGCATGTAAAAAAAGTAATTTGGTTGCTTAGGCTTTATAAATGTGGGCGACGCCCTTCAAATAATTGAAGAAATAGTTTAGATAGCTATGCAGTGATTTCGATATGGACCAGCTGTTTAATATCTAAAGTTTGGATGTTTGGAAAAATGGCGTTGAGGCAAATCCTCACGTACGATTACTGTATGCAGCATCAACACGTGCATATGATGTATCAAATGTTTATGTAAATTCAGCCAGCTGCGATGCCTTTATTAAATATTGTTTATTAATATAAGGGAGTCAGGATGAACGGATGCTATGTAAGCTGAGTTTTTGTACAACTTGAATGTATCCTGTTTAGCTGTTCGCGATGCCTGTTTTAGTTCACGGACTTTCGATTATGTCCATTGGTTACACAATTATTGATCACGCAGTGCAACTTCTGCTTCAGTTGAAACTTAAAGGTATGTTAGTTTAAAACGTACCAACATTATAATGGAAGTTTTTGTGGTGAAGACGTTCAGGATGCTTCAAATGAAGGCAAAATTTGGGCATCTTTTGATAGAAAATTAAAGTGGCATGGTGTAATATTAGATCACTGGATGCACTGACTTTTCCCTGTTTTTATCATCAACCAAGTAATTGATAGGATGAAGATGTCATTTATAGATGACACCATAATGGTACTTCTATGTCCTCTCATTAGCTTATAATTAGGAAGGAAGGAATGCTTTCAGGAATGCTTATGTGAAATTTCTTAGAACACGGAGAGGGATTACCAAGAATGATAATTTAGTTCTTCAAAATGTGCCAATTGAATATACCCCACGGGAGTCTAGGTGTTTTATAACCGTGGATGTCTATGCGTAGTTAAATCCCAATTAACCTCGTGAAACGCAATTTAATATGACGGACACTCAAACAAAATGCTTAAAACAAACAAACTGGCATTTGGTCAATTAGTATTGATGAGTGCCCTCATGCAGTCAGTATTCAACTTTTGTGCCTCCTAATTGCCCAAACGCGAAAAGTATTACTGTCAGTATTTTTGAATTTTTATGGTCTGCTTGCAAATATTATATAGCTAATTGTTAATTTGTTTAATTTGCTTGAAATGTGTTAAAACTGTGGTAGTTCAGTTATACACCAGATTTAAAGTTTTATGTCCTTGTGAATTCTCTTACCTGATGTGTAGCCAAATTCTGTCCTTCCTATCGATTCATGACGATTAGGAAGTCCCCGTTCAGCTTTATTCAATTTGAAATTAGTTCTGGCGTTGGTGTAGGCTATACTTTGTGTGTGCATGCAGATATAGTTCAATATATAGAAAAAAGATATAGAATAAAAAAAAATTGATTTACGCTACATGAATTTCTTTTGCATAAACAAATCCATGCTCAATTAAAGAGGTTAGTAGATGCAAACTAAATGTCTATTGCCCTCATACAATTTACCTCGCATTTGAAATAATGAATAAGTGTAGGTAATGCATATGAAATTATTCGCGCGGCCAACTTTTCAGAATGATTGAAATGACTGCGAATATTTGTAATTTTGCTGTTTTCTAAGCACGAGTTGTAGTCATTCTTGTTTGCACAGTTCTGTGTTTGCCTAATATGCGTGCCCGCTGGGCTTAAACCATTTAGATGCCATGAAAAATGCATTTTAAGTACGCATACATGAATACAAATAGTGTTAACCCACAGGAGAATATTTTTACCATCAATTGAAAGGAAATGGTTTGCGTTTTGCTATACGAGGAATAAATGCATCTTTCAAAGGAAATCACTTATGAAGCAGGCCTACGTTTCGCGTATTGCCTGTATGAAGCATGCATAATGCAACTGGATGGTTGTAATGCCGTAACTAGCATTGAAATGAGGCTTCCCTCAGATCTTCAATTGTTGTCAACTGCTAATGTCCTTTGATCCCATATAATGATGCTGTTAACGTTCCCTGCGCTTCACTTCCAGTTCTTATTAAGGATTTCTTCCAAATAAACATTGGATCAGATCTGTAGTGTGGAGCGGATTGCGTCACACAGGGTTCCCACTGCCCTGGAAAACTTGGAATTGCTAGGCAAGTAGGAACAATCTGGAAATGTCAGAAAAATTTCAAATTTTACTGCAAAAGACAGGGAAATTTTCATCAGAAAAACTACCAGCCTTAAATTGCCATAATCTCAAATGATTCTTTATGATACGCATAGGGACTTAAAAGCACGATTTGAAAACTGGCATTTTTCATCCTTTAAATTTTAAAGCAGTTCTAGACATGGTTACACTCAATTTCATTCTTTCATTTGGAAAACTGGTCATCTCTTAGGAGAAGGAAGGGTGATGAGGGGGGAGGGGGATGGAAGGAGATCAAGTAAAGTGAACGTGTACTGATTTTCAGTTGGAATTTCCTAGTTTAATATGGAAAGAACTTTAATAAGTGCTTAAAAACTGAAAAACGGATTCTGTTTTTTCTTCTGACGGCAGTTACAATAGTTTTAGTCTCGATATAGGGTGCCTATAAATTAAATTAATTTGAGATATTTTGTTCAATGTGAAAGCGTTTTATTAAATTGGACCAGACATGGTGTAGGAGGAACTGCCTGAGGAGCTTTAGCTCTCACTGATTTTCCATTAAAACTTCTTTGTTTTATTTGCGTTTTTTTATTCATGTTTTTCATCAAAATACAAGTTTTATCATAAATGTGGATTTGATCTTTGACAAACCCAGGTTTATTTGGAAAAGGGTCGTCTCCTCGCATGAAAAATGGTTTTCCCACGCGACCTGTTGGATCAAAAACGATTATGTGAACATGCATAAATCAGGCATAATCCCCTATATAGGTAAAAAGTTAATTTCATATTTTTCCCAGTATAATAACGAAATAGTTTTTTGCTTTTCCTGTAAAATTTGAAAAAGTAGAGGTAACCCTCAAGGTATGTAAAATATATCTTAAATGGAGAACAGAAAGAAGGGAACACTTTAACATCCTGTTTGGCTGTTCTAATGTAGAGATCACCCTGACAGCACAAGAGATTTGGCTGCCAGTCTTAGTTGATGTATCAACTGTGGTCTAGCTAAATTACATTTATTTGGCACAAAGTCATCCATTGACTCGACTGCGCCAAGCCACTGCTGTCTAGTGAGCAAACTGAACTGAAGCGAATTGGTGGTAGCAAAGACGCCAAATTGAGTCAGAAGTGGTCGAAATTAATGGAGAATGAGACCAGCTAATTATTTCCAGGATGAAATGCTGTGCAAGACCGGCTTCTGGACTGTATATGAAATTATCCGCAATGGTTTCCTATGTGAACTTGGAATTATTGAACATTAGATTTTCGAATGAGTCATGTATAGTTTCAAGACGTATGTGACGTGCGGCCACACCACCCTTTTGTGTCCTCTTTTCTGTAATGCAATGAACTAGATTCAAATAGTGTTTTCATTTACATGTACGATATACGTGGGAACATACATGGACATAAGAACTAGATGCCATATACATGTGATGTAATCGCAAGTTGGTTAACGAAGGACGACGAAGGATTCCAATTACAAGATTGTTAATCGTATTTAAACACCTCGTTATTGTACCTCCCAACTGCGAGATAACCTTGATACGGAACGTCGACAATACAATATCAATTTAGATAAGAAATTACCTCTATAAAATTTCATTTATATGCGGCCGCGTCTGCGTATAGCCTACTGTACATAAAATTAATGTAAGTGGAGCCCAGTGTCAATAGTGGCCTATTCATGCACATTCTTCTTAGACTTACTGTATGTTCCTATTTGACAGATTATCCCGGTCAGTTCGTGCTGTTGTTTCAGCTTGGAAAAAATGCTAGTACATGTGCATATAAAAATAATGACATCATTAAATTAAGTTGCATGTAAGGTTCGATTTATAGAATACTGTAGCCTATATTAATAACAAACTGGTTACTACACCACTGGTACGAAAGTAGTCTGATCAAAGCATTAGTTTAAATTATTCACCAATTCTTAATTTCTTAATTGTTGCAATTTCGTAATGGCTTAAATTAAGTGTAATTTAAGTTGCAGTTTGACTGAAGTTGAGGTGGATTTTGAATATAATTGGTGCAGGATAAGCGTCATCAACTGGCGTTTCTTATCGATTATTTGGGAAAAACAAGTGCAGAATTACTTTTTGCATGATATGTAATGTGCTTACTTTGACTTACATGTGCAGTATTTCATAGTTTCTTAATGCATACGCACTCCTCCTGCTTATCTGTGTGGTTTTTAAGACAAGAGAAATGGGAACATCAATTCTGTTTCTATGTAAAACTGTCATGACTATTTACATTTATTGGATTAATGATTTGATTATGCTTGTAGCTGCTCATGTGAATTATTAAACGTCCTGAGAAACACATACAATAAATAACAGAATCCACCCAAAAATTCTTGAAAATTAGACGAAACTCCTTTTCTCCTCCTTCCCAATTTCAAATCCTGCGCATAGACCCAGTCGCATTAATCAATATTTTCACGGTTGTATGTTGCGAAATTATCAAGTTCAATGCCCCTGCCAAGATTTAATTTTGTATTTCTCTGCATCTAGGCAGCAATGTATTCGTTTTGCAAGTATACGCGGTTATGTAAGGAAATGGCGTCAGCTTTATTGATCTTTCCGTTAGTCGCAGCTATTTCAGTTAAGAATTCTGTATCTAGCTTGCCTTATATATTTACAGTAGCCTGCGTGCTATTCCGAAAAGTAATCTTTTCTGTCAAATTCAACGTCTGTCAAATGATGTCTCAATCAAAGCGGATATATCCTAATGCTAATTGCACTAACATTGCGTTTCATGAGTAACTTTCGCCGAAATGTGCGTGCAATTTCCGCTGGCTGGATTGAATTGCCATCATTCGATCATTAAAAACATGATAGACATCAGGTTAACACGTAGCCTACAGTGTATATCAAATTACCACAACCGCTGCGCAATATTTAGAGCTGTTTATTCAATGAAAATCGTTTGAAAAAACATTACATTAGCGAGCGCTTCGGTGCTTTTCTTGCTGACCAAAAGGATGCTCTGAAAAATGTTACTTTTTCACAAGAGGCAAATATTCCATCTGTGCATATCATGTACACTTATCTTGTATACCTTATAGGCAATCTGGGCCCTATTCCACAAACGTAATGGACTTGTACAGATATGGAGTGATAGGTACAAGTTATTGTTCTACAAACAAAATCCTGCACTATAATGTTATTTATCCATACCTTTTAAATATTTTTATCCGTACATTTTCTGAAATTATAAGTGATGTGTTCCACTAAATTATTTTAGTCGGATTAACACAAGAATATGCTGGGAATTGAAATGGACCAATATAATGCAGGAGCCTCTTGTGCAATTAATCTTTCCTGTCCTATGACTCATTTTCCATCGGTGGGCATTGGCGCCGATTTAGGCGTGGCTTTCTTTATGAGGGAAGGCATATTCTATAAGCTGAATAGATCTGCTTAGTTAAGGCTCAGTATATTCTTGTGTTAATCCGACTATAGTAATAGCAATTTGCTTGTAACTCGTGGTGGAATTACTACAGGGGAACACATGCCCTGTAAATTGAGTATTGCGTCAGTATTAGTAGGTCTAGTAAAATGGACTTGAAGAATGGTATTCCACCGATGATAAAGTACAACTTGTATATTATTAGCAACTTCTTACAGGGGCGATTGTGCAATTTTACTCGTGCTTTCATGACGTCACCCATTCGCTTATCACATTTTTTACAAGTGTAAACAAGCAGGGGAGCACGTGAGTTTTGTTCTAATAGGCTGAATTTATAGTCCAATACAAGTTGTCCAGTACAAGTTGTTGTTCAATGTTTGTGGAACACCATTCTACAAGGCCATACACTTGTAACGTGAAGAAAATGTTTTTGGAGTTTTGTGTTTGCATGTACGACACTCCATAACATCAGTGATGCAATTTGACAACCTAAATTCGAGTTTTAAGCTGCTGTCTTTGCCATATTTCTGTCACGTACATGTCATTTAGTGCTAGGAATTTTGAATTTCACTATGCCGTGAATGTCAGTACATGTCCTGTTTCACTTTGGAAAAGTGTCACCTATTCATGCCAGATCCATGCGCAACATAACATTTATCAACTGACATCGTCCAGTTACAGGAAGTGGAGTGCTTGGATTTTGGCAGCTTGTCCTATCATAAATGATAAATACATATCAGGCATACTTCCAAAACCACTCTAGATCACTGTTTTTGAAACTTTCAAGGCAACTGCAGCCAGATTTAGTGGGGTTGCGTGGCATTGTAATATGCCATTACTTCACTGTCTCTTTGACTCGGGGGAAACTGCGCATTAAACGCAGACTGACTATGTTGAACCATTAAAGTTTAATGGGAATCAATGGAAACATTATTCATTCGCATCAAAGAAAACCTGTTTACTTGGTACCTTCTGCCAAACCTGCTGAAAAGTCTTTGCAGAAATCCTGCAGAACTTTCTGCAAAGATTTTTCATCAAAGTCCTTTTCATTCGGAGGATTATTTTAAACTGGAACCGTTGTTTATTCACAATTGATAGTGGGAACATTTCAGCAGTAAAGAAAAACCTCATTAAATATCAAATTTTACAATTGTAGGAATGGCACATTAAAATTACACTAAATTAACATAATTTCTTCCCTTTTGTAATCAAGAATTTAGGCCTGCATATTGCTAAATCAATATCAGTAGGTAAGTATTGCAACTTTAAATGCTAATTTTGGGAAAACTTGTCAAATTTATGAAGGCCACGTGAAGGAAAGTGCAATAAAGAATTCAATTCTTTGCATGATTTCTGTTAAACAAGTGTTTCGTTTAGTTTAGTTTCTAATTCAGGAAAACTGGAATTGTTTTGCACTGTTGGGTTAGTGGGCGCCATGCCTGAATTAAAATCTATTCTCCATATTTAGTTTCACTTATTACTGTCGAATAACGTGGTTGGCAGGGAGTTGCAGAATGATTCATTATGAATATCAAAGTGAAATAGCACATTTCTATTCAAGCATCAAGCAGTTGCACGAATGACTTTTTGCAGGGGTTATGACGTCCGCATCTGCAGTAATTTGACCTCGCTATAAAGTATAAACTTCGATTTTCTAGTTGACCTGCACCAATCAGCGGTGATGACCATTCGCATCAGGGGAATAAATAGATCATTCAAAAAGAGTGTTTGGGGACGAAAGTGATAAAGAAAGGGCTTGAAAGAGGAGGCCAAAACAGGAGTATGGGTTCAGGAGGAAGAGGGGCGGATGAGTGGGGAATAAACCGTTGCAAAAAAGTACCGTACAGTGCATTTCTATACGCGAATACCATGTCTGGGATTTACATGTGGATGTATGGGGAGGGGACAAAGAGATCCACTGTGAATAAAGCGGAAAGTAGAGGCAATAACCCAGACAGCACATTACGTTCATGTCCGAGACAGCTTTGCAGGACGATGATAGAGAGGTCCAATTTCGTTTCGGCAAATAAATGTCCATTACCTGTCTTCAGGAATTCAGATATGGCAACCAAATTAGGAGTATGTTAGTGGTCAAGGAAATAGTTCATCAGACTACGGTTTCTTTTTTCTGGTATTCACCCTGGAGCTTATTTACACCGCACGTTATGCAGTCTGTGGTCATCAAGGACTTCTTTACAAGAACAAATGGACCGATCAAGTCATAAACCTGTTTAATTTTGTAAGCTATGTACCATGTCTTAAATCAATAAATGCGCTACATACAATATACTTTAAGTTAGGTTTGTAATTAGCGTGCTGTAATTTCCAATGAAATGTTAATACATTTAATATTGCACCATTAAATTGATGCTCTCTTAATTTCATTATGGAATTGACATTGAATACAATTTACAGTACAAACGTTTGAGGCTACAAGTACAAGGTCAATATTGCTTGTGAAAAATAATTTTGTTACACGTACATGCGATTTTAGAATGGTAGCAGCACATTCAAATTTGAAAGAACGATCTCATCTTCACTTCAGTAAAAGTTTTATTTTTTTATAAATCCCAAATTATTACAATCTGTCCCAGACGGACATTAAGTAATTTTTATGGCAGGTTAGAACAGTGACATGTAGGGGTGTGCCCAGTGGCAGGCTCCTTTCAGTTAATTAACAAAATGTTATTGTTGTCTACTGAGGTGCAGATGGGATTAGTATCTGGTTGGCAGGACTTTAGTAAAAGTGATACTAATATATTCTGTTCTAGTTGTAACGACTGAAAACGGATTTTTTTATTATTACAATTTTTCTATGAGTTGACCACCTGACTAAGTCCTTTGGGTGGTCAACATAGCTGGGTTTTTACTGAATGCCTGTAAGGTTAGATTTTTGCATAGATTGTTATTCAATTGAAATACCACCTAATGAAAGCATTTTAAAAATTTGGCAGTACTTCTACTTTATAACCTGATATAACATTAAAGTTGACAACTCAATAAAACACCGTTTTTAAGGACTTGCAATGGACCTTTTCATTGGTGCAGCTATCGTGAGATTTCTTTCAAACGTTTTTTTCTATGCTCGTGCTGTAGATGGAAGGACTTCGCTTGTTCAGCGAAGGAGAACGCAACATATTCTCATGGGAAGTCATTAAGTCGCCCATCTTTTATATTACTGTATAATTAAAGCATGTGAACTGCAACTATAAAAAAGACGGACTGTTCCTCGCAGCTCTGTTTTATGCGAAGGACAATGAAAAAATGCGACTTTCTCCAGCAGATAGATCCGAATAATGGTGTTGAAGGCTGAAGTAATTACCCGAATATGTAGGTTCGAGTGTAATAAGATAACCAGCGAATTCAGTTTGTGATGTCAGATGGGCGCAATTCCACTGAATTTGTTGCCTCTCCAGGTGGCACTTATAACCATTGAAAGATGCAAAGACAACACAGTTTTTCAACGGGTTTCCAAACTCATTCGCAAATCGGTAATGTCAACTTCGTCAGCATTCGTAATCCATGACCTGAAGTCATGATGACATCCATTGGAAGCAATTTTCTGAAATCAAATGATCAAATCCATTATCAAGGATCGTACCGGAATTCTTACTGGCGTTTCATTCAATAAGTACACTAAACACATAATTTTTTTTTGCATGTCATGGGAATAATTGATTAAGTTCTCCGTGTAAGACATGACATTGCTTCTTGGAATTTGAAAAGTGATTATCTAAAATTTCTCTTCCAGTCGCTGGATTTCGATCGAGATGGGCTCACCAAAATGAAAAAGGCCGTGAAAGCGATTTTCAACAGTGGCAATTGTGAGTTCAGTGTTCTTTGTTTCAGAAATAATTAATCGAGCTTGCTCACTCATTTAATAATCACAATTATCATACATGCACTATTTCTCCTCGCGTTCCAGCGCATGTAGATAACGAAGGATATCTGTCGCAGGCTCTGGAAAAGCTGGGTGCGAATGCATTGATGAAGGATCAAGAACCTGACATTGGTAAAGTCCTACTCGTTTTTTATTTTCATCTTTTTTTTAGTGAACCATTATTGGTGAAAACCACGTCAGTTTTTGTTAGAGCTTAATAGTTATATTCTGCGTGTCATTTTCCCATTATTTTTTTATCGACTCAAACAAAACTACATTATTAATAATGTATGATCAAAATGTTTGCAGTCGGTTACAATCACATGACTTATTTACGTGCTATTTTCACATAAACAAAATGGGAGCCTAATAAGTAGGGAGCCTTTGGTGATATTATCATTAATAATGAGGTATCGTGGAAGATTCCTAGAAAATGATTTAATGCCATTCGCAATTTTGGTAATCTTGTTGAACGTGTTTTAGCTGTAACTCAACCGAATTATAGACGTGCATTATTATTTTTTATGCGTAACGTAAAGCCCTTTTATGTGCGTAATCATGGCAGCTTTTGAGCTCAGGTGAAAACATCATTCAGTTGTAACCTTTAATGTCAGAATGGAAACAGTAAAACGTCCTTTATACCAAAAAGCACGTAAAATAAACAATTCTTGTTGAAATTAAGGTGCTGCTTTTCTAAAGTTTTCTGTGGTTACCAAGGAACTTTCTGCTCTGATGAAAACACTGGTAAGGATTTTAACAAGCTGTATGGTTGCATCAGTGAAGCGATAATAAACCCCCGATTTATAAGCGGTAATTATTTCAGATGCAAAATATAAACAACATCGTAATGTTTCCCTTGGACAACCTTTTGAAAGGGGACCTGAAGGGCGTTAAAGGGGTAAGGCTGCTAGCATATCCAATGGTAGTTGTATGTCTGTGGAATCGTATGCCTTCATCTGACTGTCTGTCTCCCTCTTCTTCAGGATCTAAAGAGGCCATTCGACAAAGCCTGGAAGGATTACGAGACCAAGATGAGCAAATTAGAGAAGGAGAAGAAACAGCAGGCAAAAGAAGCGGGCCTGATTCGTACTGAAGTAACCCCAGCTGAGATTGCAGACGAAATGGAGAAGGAAAGGAAGATGTTCCAACTGCAAATGTGCGATGTTAGTGACTCGTATTTGAGATGAATGCTTTATGCCACATTCTGCTCTATGGCACGCACTGAATTGTCTTCTGCCTCACGTTTCAGTACTTAATAAAAGTGAACGAAATCAAGACGAAGAAAGGAGTTGAGCTCTTGCAGCATTTGGTGGAGTACTACCACGCGCAAAACAAGTATGTACACAAATCCACTGCCGTTTGGAGAAACAAAACTAATTTGGAAAGGGAAATGACGGCTGTTATGAAAATCGTAAATTAAAGATGATAGACGTGTGCATGTCTAACCGAACACATTACGGCATTTCTGCCCTGTACAAACATTAACAATACTAAGTGTGAATATGTCACACCACTCATTTTTTTTAATTTTGTATTATTTGTTATTGAACATTATGTGATAAGTATAAGCTTATTGTTGTCTGTAAAAAGGGACATAAGTTGTTGTCGTCAGACTGCATTCCTTTCACTATTTATCTTTGTTAACATATATTTGGGATATGCCAATGGTAACTGCTTTTGTTAGTGATAAGCGACATTTCGTGTGCCTGAATTAAGAGTGAAAAGAGGTATGGAGAGAATTTCTCCTCGCAAAATGTTGAGGATTCAATGAAGTGTCGCCATACTAAATACAGATTGTCCCAGGTCGTATTGGTCCTATGCTAGTGCCATCTGTATTATATATTCTTGGAGAATGCTTACGGGATTCTGTGAATACTTCATACTGTTATAAGAGCTGTTCCATTTTGACTCTTAAAATGTCTTATTTTTGTTTCTTTTCTAGTTTCTTTCAGGATGGACTTAAGACGATAGACCACTTTAACAGTTACGTTGGTGAATTGTCAGCTAAATTGCAAAAAATACGGCAGAAACAAGATGAAGAAAGAAAAAGGCTGATGGAGTTGCGTAACATGCTAAAAAGCTCTTCTACGTTCGACCGAGAGGTTAGTAACTTCTCGAGCTTTTAATGCAGGGAATTATTGGAGTCATATATAGATCAGTAGAAATGATGGTTTGTTCACCCCAAATCCTTTCCTTTTTCAATTTACGACAGAAGCCCGATGGAAAGGGGATGAAGGTGGGATCCTTGTATACGTTGATCACATGCTTTTTTGTTTTTATTGTAACGTTGTGCTCTTGAATGTTTTTGTCCCACATTTCAGTGCGTCATCAACTTGTTACATTATTCTGTGTTTCTAGATTTTATTTCACAATTACAAGATCAGTGCATGAATATAATTGCCATTGTGATTCCAATTTCGATATTGCATTTTATTGGTTATCATTGAGGAAATCTTGTGATAAACTGGTAACGTTTTAGGGCAAATGTGTTTGTGAGCTGTGGACATTTTATTGCTTGCAGTTGTGAACTTCATACCTTGAAATGGTTATGATTTGCTCGAACTTGCATTTAGATGTATCGGTGATTGTATCTCTTATTTACGAATGGCAAATTTTGAAAACTTTCACTTTTCACTTCAGTCCACTAGCACTCAAAGTGGCTACAGCTTGCATCAACTCCAGGGTAACAAGGTGCACGGTTACAATAAAATTGGACATCTGATGAAAAAGAGCGAAGGCAAAATGAGGAAGGTTTGGCAGAAACGCCGATGTGAAATTCGGGACGGTTTCCTCTATATATCTCATTCCGACGTAAGTTCCGAATTGCAAGCTGGTGGTTCATTATTATGCTTTGATTGGCTTTAAAACTAAATCATTGCACGGATTCTCGTTATAGGAAAACAAACAACCCACAAAATTAAACTTGCTCACTTGTCAAGTCAAATTAGTTCCTGAAGATAAACGCTGCTTTGATCTCATTTCTTGTAAGTTTATCTCAGTGGCTTCAAATGATATTCAGAAAGTGCCTAATGCACGCAATTAATGCCCATTTTGGGTTTCTGTTGCAGATAGTCGAACGTACCATTTTCAGTCAGACGATGAAACTGATATGGAGGCATGGATGTCCGTTCTCATTAATTGCAAGGAAGGCGCCCTCATGAAGGCATTCGATGATTGTGGTAAAACAGGAAATAAGACCAACCAGAGTCTCGTCGAGTTACAGCAGAGCATTATTCGGCAAGTGCAGAGGCTGCCTGGCAATGACAGATGCTGTGACTGCAACTCACAAAATGGTAAGGTTAAAATTATGCATGGGTATATTCTTGAACGTGTAGAAATTGGGCATTACGTGATCCACTTCACAATATATATTTTTTATTTAGATCCAACATGGTTATCCACAAATTTCGGCATATTGACGTGCATCGAGTGTTCTGGAATTCACAGGGACCTTGGAGTTCACATTTCTCGAATTCAGTCCCTGACGCTAGACAACATCGGAACTTCGCAGTTGCTCGTAAGTCGGACAAAGATTTTATCCTCCTTTTATGAGCAAAGTTTATTTTGGGGAAAGAGTATTCGATCTGCAAACTAACAGCACCTAAACTAAACGAAATTGTTTTTATTGTTTCAGCTTGCTCGTGTCATGACCAATTCTGGATTTAACGACATCATGGAAGCTGCACTGCGTCAGACTAAGAAGCCACATGCAGGAAGCTCCATGTAATATTTGTAGACATCTTCCAGTTTTGGCCTACATTGAATTGATATCAGTAACTAAATGATGGGCGCTTCTCTAATTTAGGGAGGAACGGTACGAGTTTATACGAGCCAAGTATGTAGAAAAGAAGTTTGCAATTCATACTTGTGGGAACAAAGCTGATCTTCTCAATGAACTGGAGCATGCAGTCACCAACAGGGAAATTCACGATTTGCTGCAAGCATTTGTTGAAGGAGCCGATTTAACGGCAGTGTTGCCTCACTGCAATGTAAGTGCTAGCATTTAAATTGATTACGGGTGATATCATATTTTGCCTACATTGTAGGTGGATTTACAATGCTTATCACTAAAGTGACAAGTAAAGATAGCAGTAAATAACTTGTGAAAGTATTAGTGCAACGTTTATCAGTTGGAGCTGCAACGATATACAGTATTATTCATTAACAAATTGAGTTTATTACCGTTATGGATTATGGTATGTGCAAATCGTTGTAAAGTAGTCTGTATTTTCAAATTATACTAATAAACTCAAACCTAAAGGACGACCAATTCTACACTGGGAAAAATAAATTTAGCAATTGTAACAAGTATTTGAAGCAATAATGTGTACTTTTTTGCATCATATGCATCTATTTGGGCTGGGATAAATATATATGGATGTGCCATGTATGGAATCCATATATGCAGTTTAAGAGTTGATTCAAAATTTCTAATTCTTAAGAATCTGCTCTTTGATTAATCCAAATGTAAAGGCATATCTACTATACTTTAAAACTTATTTTCAACAAACATACATTTTACTTGAGACTTAGAAGCTATTACCATCTTCATTTGAAAATGATTATATTATTTCATTTTTAGGACACTGCTGGCACTAGTCTCCATGTTGCCATAGCTCAAGAAGATGGGTCTTCCTTGCATATTGTTGACTTTCTCGTGCAAAACGGAGCCCCCATCGACAAGCAAACCCTCGAAGGGAATACCCCGTTGCATTATTGCACGATATACAATCGAACAGAGTCTATGAAATTGTTGCTAAGGAGCGGAGCAAATGCCAACATTGAAAACAACCAGCGTAAAACACCATTGGATATAGCTAAGGAAAATGGCTATTCTTTGTGCGAGGAACTGGTACGGAACTTAGACACTTGTTCATTATGCAGCTAACCCATATCTTCAGCTTTCCCAAGCAATTTGGATTCATTATTTGTTTTTTGCTTTTGGCAGTTGCAACATGCTCTTCAGAACAAAAAAGAGCTATTTGAAAATGTTAATATTGACTGGGGTTTGTCACAAGATGATGGATCAACCGATTTTAGTGACGATGAAATTGAGGAAAAGGTTTGTGATACTTGACAGTTGTGATACTTGACAGGAAGTAGGATCAGCATGGAAAATTCAGGAAAATTTCAGAGGAATTCTTATCAGATAAAATGCAAAACATGATTAATTGCAAGACATGATTAATTGCTTATGATACTGCTCAATTGAGGGCTTATCTAGTCATATTTATTCAATAAAAGGGAATTACAGTATTTTCCATAATAAATAATAACTATCAGTAATCTCATTTCCATTTTATTCGACAAACATCAGGGAGGAAGTTCCACACCCGAAAAGAAAACCCGATCGCGACCGCCTAGTTTTGCCGGAGCCGATTCTCCCACGATGCGCTCGCGTGTCGGGACTGCGGACAGCAACAAGTCGGGGTCTAGCCCAGTGGCTACGATTCGGGCATCAACTGCTATGCCCCCTCCACCACCTCCTCAAAGCCGGAAGCCAATTGGTGAGCTGTCCCTCAGTCTATCCTAAGATCTGCTTATGGTGTGGGCTCAGCATTTTGATCTTAGTTGGTTTTTTTGTTTCTTGGGTTTAACGGGACAGTTGATCACGAGATGTGACTAATCATCCCTGCATTCATTAACCATTAGTTTAGTTATGCCTTGGTTGCTTTTTACCTTGTTTCAGTCCCTGGTTTGAATTCCCACGGTTCCATCAAGAAAAGAGCTGCTCCTCCACCTCCCATGTATTCCCCTGGACATAATCGAACCCCCTCCGACCCAATCGTCAGTGTTCCAATAAGTAGCAACCACAAACGGACTCCTTCATCCGACTCCTCTGCCTCTCATGCAAACGGATGCACGACTCCCCAACAAAAAGTTCCCTTGTCAACAAGCCTTCCTACCAGCTTAGGTACTAACATTCGTGTAGTTGTAGTGTAGTGTAGTGTTTGATTTTGGCTTCTTATGAAATCTGGGACACTTGAATGTTGAAATGGATTCTTGTCTCGTCTGAAAAACAGCGCACCTTGATAAAATTGAAGTAATTTTTACGAGTCACGAATTGTGAACAGAATTGACATTTTGGAAGTTTTACACCGAACAGTCTATGATTATAGGTTGTAACAAACCAAATTTTGGGCTAAAACAGTACTGAAGTAGTGTTAATATTAATAATACACGAACAAACTGATGTGTATAACATGCCGGCATTAAATATACGTAATGATAATTTCTTGGTATACCATTTAATAATGCTGAAGATCGACATGAATCCATCATATGTTAACTCAGTTTAATTAATCCATGTTTATGATTTCGTGCATAGCTGGTGCCAAACTAGTCTTACCTAAAACATCGGAAATACCTATACTCAAAAGGTGCGTTTAATTTATTAGAAATTACTTTTTTTTGCATATAAAACTAGCGGACAAATAATTTCTATCCATTTATTTGTTTGACAGTACTGGTGATAGGTTATCCATCTATGGATGTGCACGACCAAAGAATCCTCCACCACCAACTCCATCTGGTTAGTTTATTTTTATTTTTCTGCAATCTTTGAAACTGCCTAAAGATTCCTACTAGTTGAATGAAAATAATTAACAAAATTCACCAGGAAATGTCTATTACTCTTGAAAAGACGATTGATGATAAGACTATTTAGTCGAAGTAAGTATCGTAATAAACAATCCTGATCCAATGAGGTGAAAGCTGACAAGCGTTTACTCTTCTTAAGCATGCTTATGCTCACAATTTTTTTTGACGGAATAATGTAAGCATGCCATGGATTCTTTTTAATCGACATCATCAATATGGGCTTTAAAGTCTGGTTATATCTTGGCCCATTTCTGCGAAAGAGTATTTACTTACTGATGGATTTACTTGTGGAATCCACTGGTATAAAATGTAGTGTTCCACGGAATTTCCACAAGAAAATATTTCCACAAAGTATTTACTTGTAACTTGTAATTATTACCCCATACTTGACAAGTTCTATCCATAATTAAAACGTTCAAAGAGATATGCTCCTCAAAAATATTACTATTTAATAGTATTCTAGTTGTAATTTCATACCCAATTTATGCAAGTTTTGAAAGGATTTAATGTGGTCATGTGACAGTAATGACATTTTACAAAGGTATACTGCAAATATTTTAATTTCAATTCAGGCTTTGAATTTAACGAGCGATCTAATCGAGCCACAGTTGCAATTTCACCTATCGTCAGACTGCCTATCGCGATGCCATTTTGATTTTCACTCAACTCACTAGTAAAATGGCTGAATTCGCTAATTATTAATGTAACCTACAAGTGTGGGCATCTACTTTTTAGAGCTATATTATCATACCATTTTTACCCGTACTTGTAACTTGTAAAGTGCAAATTATTAGCATTGTAGTTTTGTGGAACAGGGCCATGGTTTTGCTTTTTGTCTAATGGCTCACTCGTTTCCCCACGATCCTTAGGTAGCCTCCAAGCCCTGACCAACGGACGATCAAATGAGAGCCTAAGTTCCATCTTGTCTGTGAATTCTGACACGGAAACGTTGCGTAACCAGGTAAACCAAGACCGAAGTCACTTGCCCGTTCCTCCGCCACGGAAGGTAGACATCACACTACTCACTCCTAAAGCCCAGCTCCCGGTGCCTCGTAGTGCATGCACACATTGCATTTGCACGCCTCAAAGCCACCGAATGCTAAAATGTACTAAATGTCTGTGTGACCCTGCTTTCAGAGACAAGACAGCCTGAGGCCGCGGCGCTGCAGGGCTCTATACGATTGCGATGCCGATAACGAAGACGAGCTTTCGTTCGCCGAAGGTGAGATAATTGTCATTATTAACGACCACACGGACGATGAGAACTGGATGGAAGGGATAATCGAGGGTGAGCCGCACCGGAAGGGCGTGTTTCCTGTCAGCTTCGTCCACATGCTGTCGGACTGACGGTATGCGAGAACTGCTCGTCGGCTTTACTAGCTGTACCTCGTACCTTTCCAAAGAGCTTGGCAGTGATTACATAGTGAGATGCCCTCTGCCGCAACCTAGGAGCTGCCAGGACCATTCTTGCCCACTTTTGTCGGGTTGTGGAGTGTAAGGTAACGAGAAAGCGATCGGCAACAGGCGCTGCACGGTATTTGAGGCGCTGAGGCTGTGGAAGCGCTTCCATCTAAGTCATTTTGAGATTTTTAAATAGATAACTTATATACTGTATAACCGTGATTACGTCTATAAAGATATTGTAATAGTTAAGCCAAGAGGAGATGGTCAGTGGCATCGAGCGTTGCCAGGTGAAACGAGATCTCTCAGGACTTAAAATATTTAGAACGTTTAGCGAGGATACGTGTGGTTTGAAAGGGAACGACATGGTCCACCCTGGTGAGCATTGCGAAGCAATTGATGGCCGTTTTGTTTTTAATGTTTATTTATTGGGCCCGGTTTGAAAGCCAAGCTGGCATTGTGCTTTCAAATACTCAGGCTAGAAGATAATTAGACGTTTGTTTATTCAGCCAGATGTATAGCAATGTGTAACCATGAGAAAAATTATTAATGCAAAATTTATTCGAAGTACATAAATTGCTGAATCCGAATTTCAACACCTCGTAGGTACTTCATAATTCTTTGCGCTCCCTACAGCTATTTTCGAAGCTACCTCTTAAAACCTACAGTTACTTTCAAATACTTCATAAGTCTCAAAAATCTATTTCACTGGCCCAGTATGATCTTACAAAAATAATATAAAATTATAAAACAATCAAATTATTTATTAAACATACCATGATTTTTATAACATTTTTGTTTGTTTGGAGTTTTCGAGGTTTTGAAAGAAAACCAACGATACGTCGGCACATTTCTTTGTTTACTCTAAGACTGTCTTACAAATGTTTTTTTTTTAAGTTTTCCTCTAAGACTATTCTGTGTGTAGCGTAAAGGGATACAGTACATTTGTATGGTAGCTAGTCAAACCTCGTGGAAAGTTAAATACATTTCGGATAAAAATTGATTGTACATATTTGCTTCGACCTGTTCGTCAAGGTGGATCTATTGTCTAAGCCTAGTGGCCAAATAAGCACACTAACTCCTTTTCATATTCAGTGTTTTAGTACTATTGCGATTCCCTTCCCTGCTTAACATGTGCGCAACATCATGTCGTATTGTTTGCAGCAATCATTAACGTCGGTTTACCCTACAGCGTAAAACAAACCACATAACCTATTCATTATTTATGCAAAATTATGTAGGTTATATACTGTATATTCACTTTTACTCTCATCAAGGACATTTTCTACTTGATCATTTGCACGCAACGTTTCTATCGCTGGCTTTTTTAATTGTATTTCATCTGGATTTTTAAAATAATTCGGAACTTTTTTAGACGGAACTCGTCCTCGGTGATTTTCTTAGAGGATATGTCGAAAAATGCCACACTTGTAAGGTGAGATTTCAGTGTAAAACGTTGTTTCATTTTTCAAAAGCCATACCTGAACAGCAAAAACAAACTACCCATGATGGTAGCCATCACCCCATTGTGTATCTGTTTTGCTACTAGTAATCATCTTTAATTTAGCAATTAAGTTTTTTTTTTTCATTTTATAAGCAGCACTATACAAAATTTTCTGAATTTCTGGCTCTTGGTCAGTGACGGACCAAGAGGTGGGAGGGAAGAAACGTCCATTAAAATGCAATATTGATAATACATTTACAATCCATCATTTCTGTTTGAATCCTTTGGCACAAAAAATTCAAAGTGCTGGTTAAACGGTTCATCACCTACTCTCAAAAAAATAAATACAAAATAAAAGTTGTTTCCCTACACAAAACTTGAATCCGTCACTGTAACTTAGCCAGCGTGCTAGGTTATTATACATGGCTAAGAATAAGCTTTACGTACGCTAGTATAATTGCAACCACTCTGCACATAGAGCAAAATTGTATCTCGAAATTTGTCCAATTTCCCCCCCCCCATATATTTGACGATCGTCGATGTAAATTGCCGGTCTATACGCATAACATGTAAATATAGCTATATATGAACCAAACCTGCTTTCCAAATTCAGAATCTGCAAAATGAGTAGTGCCATTTCTTGGTGTTGACTCAATTTGCATTTCAGCATTGGTAAATAACTGGAAAGCATCTTAAAATAAAAAGTAAAAATGTGGAATCAGTATTGAAGCAGAAACTCGTATTTTCATTGAAATCATGTCAGACGCAAATGATCATTGAGATGTCACTGAGCAGATGACCATATGCCCTGCAAAAATATTTCCAGTGATGTGAAAGCTAAATTTCGAATTTTTTGCCAAGTTGTTTGGATGAGTTAAATATTCTCATTTATAAAAGCTAGTCTAAGATAAAAATAAAGATGGGATACAACTGCTGTTAATTTTTTAGAAAATTTCTAACCCGTAAAATCCTTGTTTTAGAAAATGCTGTTTTTCGTTCTAGAACACCTGCAAATGAGACGTTTTATTGAACGGCAAAGGCTAATGCAGTAGCATAATAATTTATTTATTCCTACATGAAATATGCTACATTGAACAGTATTTATATATAACAGAATCAACATTTTATTTAACAATAAGTGCATCATTAATCATAGTGTTAGTCAGTGGAATGTAAGAACACTCGTCCTGAAGCTGCTTTCCTGGCTTTAGGCTATAGCAGTTTTCAGGTACCAGCATACTGAGAAATCTGTATTATAATGTGCATATTTGTTGTAGTTTTATGGATGTAATTTAATTTGTATGATAATTATGTATGATAGTAGCAACTGTGCTGTGGTGCACTTGCACGTCGATCATTCCCATCAATAAATGTTTCACTTTTTTGCATATAATACATAGTAGATTTTTTATTGACCGAGTTAATAAGTTGAAGCTATATATCCATCCTTTATTCATCTCTTCTCCAGCAATTTGAATTTGGCTTCTAGATGAGGTAAAGAAAATGTAAGTATATGTTTCAGTTTCATTATTTCCATGTTTACCCATTACCATACCTAGTCTTTTTGAATAGGCATCTAATTTGTAAGCTGCTTGTTCCAGTTTCAAAGCACTTTCTTCTATTTGGTCTATTTGCTCAAGGTAAGGTTGGAGAGATTTGTCTGCAAATATTAAATTCAAAGTCTTACTTTACATTGCCTTACCTTGCTAATGTAATTTACTTTGGATTATTGCAAAGTATCCAAAATTTGTCATTGCAATACATTTATTTAAAGTTATGGTATCTATCCTGAAATCTGTCTAGGATCAACCCACATTTTAACAGTATTCATCTGAACTTACATTTATCATTTAGATCCTTGAGTGCTTTACTGACATTAGCTGCTATTTGCTTCATGTCTGAATACTTTGTTATCGTCACCCTATTCATTTCCTCCAATAGCTTGTAGTCCTCCAAAGTTCCTGAACGTTACGAAGCAACATACGAGAACGAAAATGAAATGCACCAAAGTGAATTTATGGAATTGCCAGAATTAAAAAAGTCTGGTAAAAATTGAAAGCCAACCTGCTAGTTCTCCTTGGAGGTACTCGGCCGTCTTTTCAAACATTAATTTTGTTAAGTGATTAATTTGACCGTCATCGTCGGTCAAAACGTCTGGGGATGCAGTTTCATACGAACGACTAGTACCACCTAATTTTAATAAATGTAAAGGATTACACAACATACAATGCATTGCATGGCATGCATACATGTATGATGATGAAAAATAACTTGTATGATACGAAAGGATATACATGGACCAGAATTTAATTTTAAAAACAATCTTGATACAGACACTGATTTCTGAATTGGTTTTCAGTCTGAAATTTCTCAAGGGTCCACTTCTGTTATTATTTATCTCTGTTTCTAAATTCCACACTGATGATTCTGCAATGTCATAATTGACATGATTTAAAAGGGCATGAACAGTTCCTGCAAAATACCATTTGTTTGGTGTTTCCTTAGAAAGCTGCTATCTGTTAAATATTTAGAAATTAATATCATTGATGATATGCTGTGGATTATGCATTTCAGAAATTACTGAACTACAATGTTTGCTACTATGAAATGTACCAGCGAGGTAAACTCAAATCATCCGTCAAATGGGTTGATACCCAATGGAATAAATGAGGTCAAGGCAGGAGGCTCGATCTAGCATGGGCTTTTTGGAAAAATGCACTTGGAGGGATGAAATGATGGTGGATCGAGGTAAACGACCATCATATATGATAGCTCAACCTTACATGTATGTAGTATACACAAATTTCTGGTTCTTATGCATATGAGAAATGATTATTATTAAGTGACCGTAGCTCTATTCACTCCAATACCTGGATCAGTTTTTCCTGACATTATACTACTCGCTCCTTCCTTGCTGGTGGTATCACTTACATCTTGAGACGTCTCCGTCATCTTGAAATATTTTTATTCTGAAATGTGTTCAATGAAATATATAGTTGTTCAATTTTCCACCAGGAGCG
>JAQIXS010002552.1:0-22215 GCA_034700785.1 Rossiulus vilnensis
AGCTGAGAAAACTGCATCTTGCAAGCTGTTTTTGGTGGCATGATTGGCTTCATCAGACGAGTATCGTGTTACTCAGTCCTAGTAAACAAAGCATGCGAAATGTTGCATTAAATAAAGAGTCTAGGCGTTAAAATTTATACAAATTTAATGCAACTGTGAATTAGCGAATCTTAATTAGAAATGGGAAGGCGAAAGTCTTTTTAAGCAAGGCGAAAGGTTTCGACTAACCTGATTTGCCTTGTATGTTTAAAAGTTATACTAGTTTTAATGTGCTTTTTAACTTTCGGTCTTCTTTGTTTAATAGGGCAATATCGTGTACGGTACGCTCTTATTGACAACGACTAGGCTATCCATCATCGAGATTTTTAATTATGTAGAGTTGGTTGCTCCAACCATGGGAACTGGTAACTAATGGAAGTGACATAAATTCGCAAGCTTTTAACCTTTCCGGGCTAATAATTTGGACGTGAAAGGGTTAATGTGTAAGGAAAATATGCAAAGATATCGTGGTATAGAAATTATAAAGTTTTTCTTTATATTACTAGTTACAGGAATCTTACATGACATGGAAAACCTGGAAAGTCAGTGGCTTTTTGATTGGGAATCCTGGGAAAGTCAAGGAAATTCTGAAAATTTTAACAATTTAGGGAACTTTGAATTATGGCAATCACCGAATAATATTTGATTGATGGATTACACCCCCCTACCACATGGCATATCACTGGCTGGTAGTAGGGTACTGAGTTGAATTAAATTGAATAATTTCTATCCAGAACATACATGTAATCTATCTCTTATATAGATTATTGCACGTATAGAGATTGATAGATGACTAAGGGAACAGCAAGACAAGAGGAAATTGGAAACTGGGATGAGTGAGAAATTAGCTCTGCTGGTTGAAACGCAAAAAATGTCGAAGTTTTCCTAATTAAATTATATTAAATTTGGAGCATCTAAGTAATTGAGTGACTTCTGAGTACAGTTTTGCGCAGCCACATTTAAAAAGTGCATTCTTTGATAATCTGATCTTTGCATAAATCCTTTCATATTGCATAAATTCACCAATTGTGGTTCTTTGTCAACTGTTTAAAGCAGTTCCTATTATAAAGCAGATTATTTTCACTTAATATTGGTTGATGGGAAACCCTACATGTCAGGGAAAAGTAAAACTGTACAACCTGGAAACCCTGGCGAATTCAAGTGATTTTAAATACCTGAATCTGTGGTACCCTGAGACTGCAGTTAGTACAAGGATATTACATTTATTTATAATGTTACCTTGCCATTTTCTTGCTAAAGCATGTGTTTTGAAAATATTTATATATTCTAACTGCTTGATTGGTATATAGCAGATAATAGGAGATATGAGTAGGAAACGTGTATGTACTTTTTCTTTCTATTAAACTATTTTTTACATTGGGTAAGTCACAAGAATAGCTTATGTTTCAATTTTATACTATTTTGTTACGTTATTCCAGGTATATATGTTCCATATATTCATAGGAAGGGAGTGTAGATAGGCCAATCTTTAAATCTGTTCTTAGTCAAAATGTTTTGCATGTATTTAATATTAGTTGCTAGTCACAGTGCTTTATTCGCTTTTGAATTGATTTTGAAATATAAATTTCAAACTTGATTATTAGGACAATATTACAATGAGTCTGGTAGGCTTACTTTATTGAAAGAAAACAATCAGGATCTAGCCTTCACAGCCATCAATACATACTACGTGTGAACGTCTTACAATATATTCTTCCAGTGTCAAAAATGGATGAAAATGACAAACAAAAAGTCGAACACGAAATCTCGCATTCTTAATTGGCAGAAATGGGTTCCCCGATGAGTTAATTTCCGAGCTGAAATTACCGAAACGTAAAAACAGCAAGATTATACGATAAACACCCATGAAATGACCTATAACGATTCTATCGCTCAATGTAGGATGAATCAAGGCAGAAAACGCAGACCGAAGATTTTAATCTGTGTGCCACATGCTCAGCATGAATTATTCGCCAAACCCAGTAGTTGCATAATATCCACTGGTTGAGCATTTTAAATGCGTCTCCAGATCCAATCGCCATACATGATGTTGAAAAAGAATGTATGGCTAAATGCTTCCTAAGATTAACTTATTGCTTGAATAATTAAGATAAGCATTGTTTGCATAATGTTACATAATACAAGAAGATGCTGACAAAAATGAGCATGTGAATGAGTAATTACTTACAGGTAGTCAGGAATGAGGAGTTAGCTATAAATGCAGAATTGATCAAATCTCACCAAGTAATTAATGTATAACATTTTTCTGTGGAATGACATTTCAAAATGATGCGCACAGTTATTGGAATTTTTTAAATTAAATTTATTTGTCTAATAACATAGTGTTTATATCTTCACACCGTATAACATGTTTGTTGCAAACTTGCACAAATATATCTATAATGTTTATACGTAAGTTTATACATAAGGGCTTTATCTCCTTAGCAACCACCTTGGGTCAGAATGCCAACATCTTGCATGCTTTCAAACTGATGAGTTTTGACCAAGTAATTTCGTATGAATATGACAGTGCCATGAATCAATAAATAACACCATGCCCTTTAATGTTTTTATGAAGTTACAAGCAATACGTTTCACTGCTATTTCATCTAATTTGCTCTAAATGCTTTCAAAAACTACGAAAAAGTGAAATGGAAAAAAAACATCACACCTCGGATTGGGTTCATTATAGCACACGTATTACTCCAAGCAGCATTTTTCATTTATTTTTAATATGTCTATGCAATTTCATTTATAGAACGTGATCAGACAAACATGTAGGAAGTCATTTTACATAAATGTATTCCTAACATCATATAAACTTGTAATTTATAGCTAAACTTCCATTACGAAGAATCCAACTACACAATTTCATCCACATATGACTTCCTCACTTTCTACAAAATTAATGCGTTCTGAACTTCCGGTTTCGTTCACGAGCTTTTTCAGACGAACGCATTCATGTACATACAATGTATGCACATGAGTGCTAAAGTGATGAACTCTTCATGATATCCTGAATTATTTTCTCATCCATTTTTCGCAGAAATCGTTTCCATTATAGTGACATCATCAGGTGGGGGCTTGTCGGGCTTCAAGAGCCAAGAAGTCGATATTTTGCACAAGCAGCGAGTGAATATTTTGCATATTCAATAAATGCACAGCTGGTTTGCATGACCCGTTGCACATTATTTTCTGAAATTCGATTCTTGGCTTTAACAATGTCGCCATCGATGTGCTTTTGCACAATTTGGTCGCTGGAGCACTTGAGCATATAATAAGCTTTCGCTTATATGACTGCACTAAAACTCCCTAAATGACTCTTATTTCGATTTTCACTGAGGATCGGCATGTCAATATGGCATGAAAATTGAGTAGAACAGAACAGTTTTTTAATAAATATGATAATAACACTTATTGAGGGTATTTGTAACATATTGTTAATTTTAAGCTAATGCAGGTACATGTGCATTGAATATACAAATATATTTTAGTACATATTCGTAATTATAATCTATTTGAAAACATACACTCGATGTTATGCACAATTCATTTTTGAGGTAATTTCAATTATTAGATAATTTTTAAAGTTTTTACATGTGTTATGCGTCCTACATGTAGATTATTACGCATACTGACATGACATTTCTCATTCTATTTCCATATACATGTATTTGTCAAATGTCAAATAAAATTAATCACACTACAGAAATCAATCGGATTATTAATGTTTAACAGGAAAAAAATTAAATTCAAATGTGAAAAAAAAAACCCGATGAACTTGAACACATCATTGTTCAAAAACGTTCGCGTTATTCGTTTTGAATAAGTTGCTTTCAAACTCACTAAAACCATTGCTAGATACAAACATAAAATGTCATTTCTAAGTTAATTGGGCAAATTCAGTTTTGACAGTTTGTTAGGTAAATTAAGGTATAAGTATGCTTAAGCTAATGTAACGCGATTTATAATTTTACTTTTTCCATTATCTATTTTAAATATGCATACTTTATTTGTAATACATGATATTTAAGTATTAATAATTTCATTAGTCATATGAAGATAGTTTCTATTGCAATTTAGACGAATTTACCATAGGACATTTGGTAAAATCCATTATGTTGTACTTAAGGTTGCGCGTTCAAAGTAATTTACAGTTAGTAGTTAGGTTTAGATTTTTACACAAAATCAGTTGTATGTTTTACAAAAATGTGGTAAAGTTAAAAATAGATTAACCACATACTCAAGATTGATATAAGTCATCGTCGAATAACCAGATAACAATGTCAATGAAATGGAAACCTCTAAAATGAACCGTGAAGTAAAATGCATTGTTTATTCGTGAGGTAAAACTCCTGTTCACAATTTGACATTTATAGTACAGCGTAGAAAATTTATAGTAAAATTTTGTAAATGTGTAAGCCTGCTGCTGTTACTTAAATTAATAGCCTGAAGATAACGCCTTCAAACGTCTCCTGTATGAAATACCTAAAACGCTTACCAAATTGTATCTCAGCGCACAAACTCATTCGTCATCAAGCTTTGGTGAATATGGAGTAAAACGTAATCTATTTATTGGAACTGGTGTGATTTCTCCTGATCCTGTGAGGCATCCTGACAAAGCTGAATACTGCAATATAACGTTTTATTTAGACTTGTAGCTCGTATTAAAACGGACAAAAGCTCCAGTATTAAAGGCTATTCATAAGTTGAGAGCTAGTGAATGAAGCGTATCAAATTGCGTAAGGAGGAAAAAATGATGTCTTCAATGTTCATTAATTATCGAAGAAAATACATTCGGAGTGTGTTTGTTTGAAGATTTTCCGCTATGGGTCCACTATTTTTAAGTCTGACAGTTTTCATGCCTATGACTTGCGTTCTTGGATTTAAGTAAAACTGGATTGCGAGTCGTAGACGGAGAGGCACGATGACTCGCCCAAAGGCCAGGTTTTCCTTTTTTGATTTTTATGAAATGCGCTGTGCAGTAATTAGAAAGTAGTTGAATATTTTTTCTAAGATTGCTTAGCCCTTCCTGCCTGAATCTATTTAAATGCGGACGGGAACTGAACAATATGGTTAGATCAAGATCGGGCACGTACCGGTCCAATTTCATAACTTTTTATTTTTTGTCAGCTGTCATGGGATGCATCGCATCAAGGAAGATTGTGCATTATATATTTATTTATGCTGGAATTGGCAGGATCGCATGCGTAGGTCTTGGACAAATTAAATTCGCCCAAAGTGTGCGCGCCTTGAAAAACGTCTTACCGACGCATGGCTGAAATGTTAACTCTTAAAATCGGATTATCGTAATCATATTGCAATAACAGGCAATGAAACCCTCATTTTCAATCGATGATGTCAGTTATCACACATAGTAAGGAAATCAGTAATTTTATTTGCAAAAAGAAAATACCAAGGGCACCCTGTAGTGCATTTTTAAATATTTAGGGTGAGGAGAAGAGTTAAAACACCAACGGCTACTATTAAGCTCCAGAATATTTTATTTTCTTATAACAGATATCCCGCTGATAGGTCACTATTCCTTATTTATTGCTTTAAATGTGTATTGTCGTTTCACTGTAAGGCAAGCGAGCGTAATTGAAAAGTAACATCAACAGGTTGAACACTGTCTACTATCAAACTCATCATATCATATTTAGCAGAGATTTTGCTATCATTTTTGCAAAACAGTTCCAAGTCTTTTTTTATTCCAGTTTTTATCTTTAGAACTGTCATGGGTGGTGAATGGTTAATATTAAGGAATAAATTTGCCAGGCATTCTGGAGCACATCGAAATGAAATTGTGAATTTAGCTACGTGTTCAACTATCGATTTATTCCAAACTAAATGCATGATTCTTAAAGGGCGTTGGTTCTGTAGCGTTATTTACAGCCGACACAAAAGGATGGCCGCCATGCAAAAAATGTACATTTTGGCTTTAAATACTTATTAAAATTGGTTGTCTACAATGGCCATCTTAGGAAATTTCATGTGCATGTATATAAAATTATTAAAAACTCAGACCTTAGTAGACAACCAATTCTATGTAGGAAAAATAAATTTAGCAGCTACAAGTATTTGAAGCAAAAATGTGTAATTTGCATGCCTTTATTGCATAACTCTAAATAAACTATTTAAAGTTACATTTGTTTTAATTTTGCAATTTACTACATGATAACCAATCAATTGGGTTATTAATATTTGGTAATCTTATATTGCCAAATTTTTAACTAGATTAATAAATTAGCAATCATTATTAAATGCATTTTGTTGTTCTTTTTTCATAAATAAAATTGTTAAATCCAGAACTACTTACTTCTTAACTAATTTTCAGTAAATAAGTCAACATTTGCGTCAATTCATAGGCTTTGTTTAGAACAGTTAATGTGAGCAATTTCAAATCAACTTTTCATCCATGCAGTACAGTATTGCGTGTTAAGAGTACACTTGAAGACGCTCTAAAACGTTCCTTAACTAGCATTATTCATAACTGCTATAGGAATCTGATAATCTTTCACGATTATTCTTTAGCATCGTGACGAAGTTAAGTATACCTTATAATAAGAGACTGCAAGGAGAGGTCGTAACATACCTGAAATCGGCAGAATGGAACCTAGTAGGTGGTCGTGAGTGGTATAATCAAGAAATATTATGAGATAAAAGCTACGTAATAACTCGTTTATTATTCATTTAAAATGAGTAGCTTATCGAACCATGCTTTTTATCTGAAATTTATTGGCGAATCCTCTGTAATGCTGCCGGGTTGATTTTTATGGCTTGTTATTATATGGATTTTCTATAAATATGATTTACGGCTTCCTAATATTAGTATCTGAAATAGATTGTTATAGTATCTTAGAAATCTAGTTGGCTTTTAATGTCAACTAAAGATCAAGCTATCTCTTTGATACCTAAAAATTCAATGTAAATTAACAATTAAAATATGACGAATATTAAGTTTAAAATTATTCTCTTATATCGCGAATCCTCATATGAAGAAAATTCTGACGATTTTTTCCCATAATTTTGAACAATTTGTTGGTGCTGGGTTTTAGAGATCTATCGTGTGACATTTTATTTGAAAATCAAACATGTATTTATATTATTAACACATTATTTTTACTGGGTTTTTGTTTCCATTTGTTTACTTGGCTAAAACTACATGTATATACAGAATACTGTACTTCAGGTTATAACATAAGGTTGAAACCCTGCTGTGCATTTATTTTTACTCCTGTTGTTGTGACATATTGTAGTATCGCCTAATGTATTAGCAGTAATAAATATTGCTAATATTGTATTTAAGAAAATAAATTAGCTAACAAAATACGCGTAAATTAAATGCTCTTGACTTTGTGATGAGCCATTTAAGGTGAAGGCAGAATAATAAAGATAAAGAAAGCACGATATTTCACGCAATCAACGAATTCATCTAAACTAATAAATGTTTACAGTGTTTCATGTTTTGGTGCACCGTATATATCGAACATTTATCTATGAGGCATCAAATAAATACTCAAACTGGATGATCATAACTCTTGAAATCATTTCAAATGCTTTTCTTCACAATACACTAAATCGTCATAAAAGATAAAATATTCAAATAAAAATCCTGAAGCTAAATGAAGCATTAACATGCTTGATTTCAACTCTTTTCAACTCTTAAGTGCGAACAATGCAACCATTCTGATCACAAATAAAATAAATTCAGAAGAATTCTTGTGAAAACTATCTGGGGAATTTTCAAAGCCATAAATCGAATTTTTTGCTACATCTGCGGTCTATCATGTCTATAAAATTAAGGAATAAATGCATAATATTACGCTATTGTATGCCGAAATAATAAGTTGACTTTTCTTAAAGGTTTTAAGCTGCAATTCATGAAGCCTCGAGCAGATAAATGAAGCATTTCACTTTCAATTTTTCTCAACCCAAATTTCATTTTAAACATGTGGGCCACCAGATGCTATTCTTTATCGGTCTTGATGCGCATCAACATGGAGGTCAGTTTTTCATTTTGAGCATCGATGGCAATGTCACAGGGTGTGCCCTATGTAAATATATGCAGCATTTTCAGGTTTTTTTCATATAGTAGAAATATACCGTTTGCAATTCATCGTTATCGTATACACAAACGTTAATGAAAAGCACTGAACGTCCCATTTTGGGTCAAATGGATTCACCTCACGCTGGTGATATTCCTAGAAGAAACGAAACTGCTTATTAAAATGAGAAAACCACATAAAATAGTTACATTGTAACAATCCGGACGTATGTTTGTAGTGAAATATCCAATCATTCATAACGAAAATTGAAATTGGTTGAGCATTTTGACCTAGATGGATAACGATATTAAGAGCATAGAACATCTCCCTCGGTTTTGCGATTTATGAGGCCATAATATTACATTTTGGGCTTCTTATTAATGTACTGGACGTTATGCAAAAGAGGGTTATGACTTTATTATGCTACCTACGTTTCATTTTTAAATTCAAAATTAAATTAAATAAGCGTTTAATTTTTGAATAGTTATCTGAATGTCACTGAGCAACCCAACATTGTTCAGCTTAGCTATTCTACGAAATAATCTTTGGAAAAATGCAAATTTGATAAATACGAAATTGCGATAAAAAGAAATTCCCAAGGAATTTACGCTATTTAAAATGCAACTTTTAAATGGATTTCAGGACCATGTCTGAGAAATAAAACCATGTTAAAAATGAATAGGAACACCTCCGTTTGTATTGTCTCTTACTTTAAAATATTTCGCAGACACGTTTCCTTATATGGGTCTTTTCAGCTTTTAAAAAATGTTACAAACGTTTATTATTTCAAAATTATCTAAAAAGGTAGTTTTGCATCTATTAAATTTCACCAAAGTAACATGGTCTGATGCTACATAAATACGTGAAGTTAAAAACAACTTTCAAATTACTTTGATAAATCTAGGCCAGAAAACGTTTTTGCCGATAAGATTGTGTAACATAATCCTAGATCTATAGCGAAATTTTATTTGATGACATTCCGATTTATATTACTAAAACCGAGGAACTTCTCAGGAATTAATTCTCCTCTGCTGCGTGTGATTATACCTTACCTCTTGCTTATACAGGAAAGGTGGCATTTTGATGATCTGGCATACCCCGAGAACAATGAGCTAGCGTCGAACTGATTTACCACACTTTAAGTCAAAAAACCATATGCTATAAATTTAACGAAATTAATCGTCTTAATATTTCATAATTACTACTCGGCTGTCAAAGCGGTTTCTCTCATACCTTGATAAACATAAAACACATACTTCCTTTTGTTTAGGTTCATAGACTCCTCGTTATTATTACATACATGATACCCCTGTGATGCATTTTAAATTTATTGACAAATAATTAGATATTTTAAAGTCAATAGTTCAAGTACAATGGTTGCGTGTTATTTATAACTTCACTCAGTTTTAGTTCCAGTTGTTTTACATTCCATGCTTGAGAAGTCATCGATTGAAGCGCAAACATCATGTTCGGTAGCATTGACACATGGCGGGATAATATTGCATTGATCATTTAATACTAATAAACACCCCTAGGTAATTTATGAGAAGTTAAGGCCGAAATAAGCACAAGGAAGTATCAGTGAAGCAAAGGGTACTTCTTTAAATTACCTTTTATACCAAGTGAGATTTTCTTGATAACTTCTTTCAAGTGTGCATATTGATACAAATAACGCAAATGATGATGGGCGAAATAAGCAGGTATAAAGCTACTTACTAGAATAACAATTTTCTAAACCTTTTTTAAGCAAGTTCTTGTTTTCTAAACTTCGCATTAAATGTTCAAAGTGCAATTGTATGCAATTTTAGTTTCTGATATCGCGTACTTAATACCGGGAAGTGTTTTGCTGACTTATGAACTAAGAGAATAAACCTATTTTTGATTTTGAAGATATGCAAAAAATTGGTATATTAACGGCTACGATTAAAATATCCATGGTAAACGTGTTTATTTTTAAAATTAATATTTATTACCTTGCTTGATACAACATTGATAATGCACCTGAAATAAGTGCATTTACTTAAATCTAGAAATAATACCATTACTGACTGGCATAATTTTAACTTTTAGTATCTTTTAACTCGTTTGCTGTTTTAATTACAAGGTCGTGAAACGTTTTGGGCATTATCTATGATAAAATTATGTTTAAATCAAATCGCGAATATAGTAATCAATAAAAAATTAAAAAGAATATGTCAAACCCAAAAACAATATTTGCCAAATATTTACAAAGAAATGGTACCTTGATTGTTTCGCTTTCCTTTTCAGACCTCGAGATGATCATCGCACTTGTTATCTGTAGCATGGCTGGATTGATACTAATTCTGTTCTATAAAGCCATTCAAATATTACGATTCAGGTTGAATACCATTGGATTTAACTGTTGCAATCGTCTTACTTTAACCTGTATATGTGTGGATTTCCTAACAAAATTATGGAAATTGATTTCAAATCTTCGTTTTAACTTACATGAGCCGTCCAAATCCTATGCGCATTCTAAAACTCATCTCAACAATGAAATGGCATTGTCACTGATTTCTATTTCGCTTGAATGTCCTAGATTTGTGGGACTCACGTAGGCTTAATCTTGTGCATGATTTCTACACTTTCTCTCAAAATACAATGTACACTTTATATTGCAGAAATCCTATAGAAAGGGAAACTGAGATGGTTTAACAAATCATAAATCTAACATGGCTTCCAAATCAACTGTTGAGATCACCATATTAAATTATTACGCTCTAACAACTATCATGGTCTTTATAGTAACAGTTATGTTTTTAAAACGCACTTTTTATCCAAGGTAAATTAAACCTGTGTGTGCTTCAGCCAGATGGTACTATTGATCTACTAATTTTCTTTCTTGGAAAATTACATGAACCAGCCATTATACACTAATTTGTCCATGGGCGAATAATTATGAAATGAAGATTCTTGATCGCGATGGACTTTCATTTCGTTTTATGCTCGATTTAATATGGCAATTGGTTACAAAGAAACGGTGTGAATTAGAAATTCATTGTAATCATTACGCACATGTTTTCTTTCCAAATTTTCTGAGTAATAACACTATTGAATTAGTTTAAATGCAGAAAGCATGGATTATACATGAGCAATTAATGCCTCTTATATAACAGGTTAACAAGATATAAAATCCATTGTTTATACAAAAATTAGTATTGCCGTGAAATTAGAGTAACTGATATTTCGGGAAAAACCTTTTTAATCCTAATTGAGGGCCAGCGTTTAACGTGCGTGTGAAAGGAAATTGCTACTATAAAATTTAATGGATGATATTTAAACACCAAACCTAAATATTTCGATTTTTTCACTTTAATACTTTTTTAAAATCGGGTAAATCAGATGGTTCGCTTCAGGTTAAAAAATGAGAAATCAAGTGTTTGACATTGTATGCATTTAAATGATATTTCTATTAATTACAATTTGAGCAACTATGATAAAATAAACTTCGAAAGATTGCGCTCTGATAGCACGTAATCGAGATTTAGGTCGTCCGCAAATTCAATGTATTTGATATTCCCAAAAATCGACCAGCCTTTGAATACGTTGATTATATTAAGTTTAATTTGTTGGATTCCTTTACTGTGTACATTATATCAGGTCTCACCAAATCAATTTTTTGATCAATAATTAGTCAAAATTTTACTACTTCCATTCAGGTGCATGGTCCTATTTGTGTTTCAGTGAAATATAACAAAAAGTATTTTACATAACCGAGTCCAGTAGTAATAATTTCGATGAATTTGCTATTCAGCATAGGATATCTTTGTTTTTCGTATTGTTTGCTGTTTGAACAAGCATTTCAACAGTAAATAAACGCTTATACAAAGCCCTGTCATTAAGAATATTTTAAAATACCGTAATGGCCTTATCAAACAACTATTCTTATGAGGCATACTAAATATGCCTGTTTTAATGGTACAAGCAATGTTTTGAATAGCAGACGTAATCTTTGATACTTCAGTCAGATAGATGTACTTTTCAGCTCCAAAAAAAATCCACTGTGGTCATCGCCTTCGCCTCGCTTTCAATCGAGCATACCTGGCTGCCAGTTTGTATCATTTGTATCAAGATTACATTCACGCTGGTTTTTATTTCCGTAAATCACGTTCGAAATGTCAGAATTTCATACTGGTCAATTTGCTGTAAGATTTTGATTCTGTACGGCGGTTCGTTTCGTTGAATCTTAAAATTTAAAATCTGTTAAGAATTTATGATTTGTTTTTTACTTCATGTTTCTGGTTTATATTCGAATAATTTTCAGCAGTAATTGTTTGATGTTTATCGTAAAATGTATAAAAATCAAAAAAATGTGGTTGCAAAACTAAATTCGGCGTTCTCATTTAATCACTAATTCTATACTTGGGAAAAATAGTTAGCTTACGTGTCTATTGTTTACGTTTTTACATAAGGCTTATAAACTACTTAATTATGCACACGCATTATTAAAGAATGCGTTCGTGAATATGAATTTGTGGCTTAATATTAACTAGCTTTGAAGTTGTAGTTATACAGGGTATTTCATATAATGGTTTACTATAACGGCGTTAACAAATCCCTAAATTAGCTTATTTAATAATGTAAAACTGGAGGCAATTCAGCTAGTGACATGGCGTCAAGCTAAAATATTAAAATACAATTATTATTGGAATATGCAGTATACAATAAGCTAAAATTATGCATGTAGAGGTAGTGATTAGTGGTTTTGCAAATGTAAGTCAAATTTAACTAGCTATCTTGTTTTCATAAAATTGAGCTCTGGTAACATCATCTGTTAATAACGTTTAGATTTTCATTAAACAATTTCTCTAGAAACACTAAATTAAGGAACAAGCTGACAAATTCCAGTTTAATATGTCGTCACATATAAGTTTAGTAAATTGACAGCAACTTCTAAGCTTATAAAAATTAGCTTTTTTTACAAATGTTTGTAATGGCTTGTCCCTTTCATGAAATAAAATATTCTTACATTTTTTGGCGAAGTTCTTCTTTTCGATAAAAATATATATTTTGAAATGTTATGTCGCGTTGATTACAGAAAATGAAATGTTCACTTTGCCTGCAATGCACCCTACTTGCGGTCTTGTAAAGAGATGTAAAGGATGCAATTGTATGTAAGTGGGTATGGCATGAAAATGATCCGCAAGTTGGCAAAGTAATGCACTAATGAATATAAAGAAAGTTTGTGCTCAGCATGAACTTCTCATAGCCGAATCTAGTTGAGTTAAACAATCACTTTCTGAATTCGGCGAAGGAATAGTGAACATGTTGCTTTATGGGGATTGGCAAATTGATCTGTGCCATGGCACAAATTTTGTTGAATGAGAGCACGTAAAAGACGTCACTGCCAAATGATCCTCCGTTATGAACACCACCTGATCATGAGTATATAAAGGCCCAACTCTCTCATGGTCTATAATTCAGTTGAACATCAGCTTCTGGTGATACAACAGCTTCTACAAGCCAAGCAACAATACTACATTCCGAAAAAGGTACTTATATATATTCCCATTCTTTAGATGATGAAGAATCTCATGCTCAAAGACTAAACTAAAATGTCAGCTTCCTTTTACAAATACCCAAGACTTAAGCATATTTTAAAGCAATTTTTAAATTTTATATTGATACATTTTATCAATTAATCGGATGTCAGGACTATAGTTAATTATAAATAATATTGACAACTACTGTTTTCTCCAAAAAACCTTTTTTAGTTTTAAAACTTTTCCACATTTGTCTCATCTACAATAAAAAAATTCTAAGTTCAGCCTCAATGAGCAGCTATTTAATATCTAATTATCTGAATAACCCGTTGAAAAATCAATAAGCTCATGCAAAATTGAAGAATTAGAATTTGGCAATTCTGTCTTTAGTCGTTAATGCTCTATTGTGCTCAAAGCTTCACAACTATTTCCAATTTGCCTTGCCTGTATTTAAGCTCTTTTCCAGAGATTGGATTTTGTTTAATAATTCATAGTTCATAAATTTAACTGGTCTTCGTGATTATAAATGTTTCACTGAATCACGTATGGTCATAATTGCTTCAACTTCAGACGCTTAAGCCTTGTTTCATTTTAGTAGGATTACTGACATTGACTTGTGCATTGCGCCAATTTAATGAACTATTCTCCTGTTTTTTTATAGCGTCTGCGATGGAGTCTTTTACTATGCTAGCCGTTATTTTGGGTTTGCTGATGTCTCCCATTAGCTGCCAGGTAATCTATCACGTTTTAAAAATTTTAATTTTTAACACGCTCTTGGAGATAAACGTTGGCACGATGCTGAGAAAATTGATGAACCGCTCGATAAAGGAGGACAGCTATCATAATACAAATAAATTAAAATTCTTTCTTTGAGCAAAAGTAATTTGATTTTTGACAATGTACATGGCAAGTAACTTTTAACTGATAATCGCGTAACCGTACATGCCGGGATATAAACTTAAAGACTGAGCCAAAAGGATGCCCACCAAATGAAAAAATAACATAACAAATAATTTTAAAAACTTTAAAAAATTGATTTTTGCTTCAAACACTTAGGCTTATTACAATTGCTACATTTATTTGTTTACCCCAGTGACCCAAGTGTCCTTTCATTAGGGTTTCTGTTGTTTTATAATTTAAAAATATGCCGTTTATTTATAAAACATTAAATAAAGTTTTTAAAAAAAGTTTCACGACTACCTAAATAGTCTTCCCTGCAAGGCAACTTTGCATTGCGAGTTGCATAACGTTTTCCCCTAATTTTATTACATTTTTAATTTAAAAAAGGATGCATTTCAAGATTACAAAACATAAAGATGGCCCTAGTAGACGATCAATTCTATTCAGTTCTATACTAGAGAAAATAAATTTAGCAATTATAACAAGTATTGGAAGCAAAGGTGTATTTTTTGCATTGTGGGCAATTTTTTGCTCAGCCTTAAAGATCCATGGAAAAAAATCCATCTTAAATTCAGCTTTTACTTCACTTCTTTTTTAAACCTTTATCCATAATTCTAAAAAATAAAATCTAAAATTAAACTTTTTCTCTAGTTAAATGTCCTGTATCTCCCATTATCTTTTAACTACTTTAGTTCACATAACTAGAAAAACATTCACAAAGATGTTCCCCATTTAATAACATCTTATTTCCCATTCTTTCAGTACGATTTTGCGGCTGCACCATCAGACCTAGCTGCCCCTAGCAATGGCTACGGTACCAGCAGCTTGGTCCAGAATGGCAATGGCAATGGTGGATCCTACGGCGCTCCCATCGCCGCACCTGCAGCGGACTTGACAAACGGCTACCACAGCGAAGCCAATGGTCAAGAGGCTGCCATGGACCTTGCTCTTGCGAACGGCAATGGCAATGGACTCCGCTTCCGTGGCTTCAGAACCAACGGCAACGGCAACGGTTACGGTCCAAGCATCGACGTTGCAATGCTGGCTGCCAACGGCAACGGAGCAGGAGGCTCCCAGATCGCTCCAGACGATTTCATGTCCGCCGAGATCGTCGAGGGACAGTCCATTCCCGAAATCCCAGGCGTGGCTGGCACCGACTACCCCATCCTCAGCACCGTCCCACTCACTGCCTTCAGCTGCCAGGAGCAGCAGTGGCCAGGATACTTTGCTGATGTCGAGGCTAGATGCCAGGTCTTCCACATCTGCGTGCCACAGTTTGAGAAGTTTAGCTTCCTGTGCCCCAACGGCACCATCTTCAACCAGAAGTACTTCGTCTGCGACTGGTGGTACAACGTCGACTGCAACGACTCCCCCAACTTCTACAACCTGAATGAGCAAATCGGTCAAGTTGCCCAGAAACCAGCCAATGGAAACGGAAACGGAAATGGTAACGGCCAGGTCAACGGCAATGGTAACGGTCAGGTCAACGGCAACGGTAATGGTGCTGCATATGCACCCACTGGACCGGCCAGCAACGGATACGGCAGTGCTGCCCCAGCACCAGCCCCGCAACAAGTCAATGGTTATGGCAGTGCTGGCCCCGCACCAGCCCCGCAACAAGTCAATGGTTATGGCAGTGCTGCCCCACAGCAAGTCAGCAATGGATATGGCGCCCCTCAAGACATGGTCAGTCTTCTGGAAGAGATGAATGGCGAAAGCTTGATTGGAGAACCCATCGAAGAAATGATCAATGCCAACGGACACGACATGAGCGCTTTTCGATCCGGCTCCAACGGATATGCCCCGAGTGGACTGCGATCAAATGGCCGCTTCAACGGAAAGAGAATCAATGGCTTCAGGTCTAATGGCAATGGCAATGGCAATGGATATGGCGCTCCAGTCCCAGCCCCAGCTCCCGAAGAAGTCCAGCAAGCCAACGGATACGGTGCACCCGCACCTTCCCCGGTCGATGTACAAGCAACCAATGGCTATGGTGCTCCAGCAGCACAAGCAGTCAACGGCTTCCGTTCCAATGGTTTGAGAAATGGCAATGGTTACGGTTCTGCAGGTTTGAGAAGCAATGGCTTTCGCTCCAACGGTCTAAGGTCCAACGGCAATGGATATGGTGCCCCTGCTACCGCTGTCTCTGTCGTGGCTGGCAACGGCAATGGCTATACTGGATCTAGCGTTTTGGTCAATGGTAACGGTGGTCTTCGAAATGGTGGAAATGGATATGCATCTGCCAGCGCATTTCGTGCCAATGGCAATGGCTACTCAGCGGCTGCCCCCAATGGTCTGCGTGCCAATGGCAATGGATATGGCGCTGCAACCAATGGACTCCGCTCGAATGGCAATGGAGGTTATGGCGCCACGGTCAACGGACTCCGCTCCAATGGTCTTCGAAATGGCAATGGATATGGTGTTCCTGCTCAACCCACCAATGGTCTGCGGTCCAACGGTCTTCGCAATGGTAATGGATATGGCGCTGCTGCCCCAGTCTCAAATGGGCTTCGTAATGGCAATGGCAATGGTTATGGCGCTCCTGCTGCAGCCCAGCAAGCAAACGGAAATGGCTATGGCGCTCCCGCTCCAGTCGCTGAGGAACAAGTCCTAGGAAATGGATATGGCGCTCCTGCTCCAGTCGCTGAGGAACAAGTCCTTGAAAATGGATATGGCGCTCCAGCTCTCCCCGTAGAAGAAGCACCAATCAACGGAAACGGCGCTGCCTCCAACGGTCTTAGATCAAATGGATTTCGCTCCAATGGATTTCGTTCAAATGGTCTACGTTCCAATGGCTTTAGGTCCAATGGCTTCCGCTCCAACGGTAACGGATACGGCGCACCTGCCCCAGCTGTAACTGTAGAAGAGGTTCAAGCCAATGGCAATGGCAATGGCTATGGTGCTCCATCACCCGCTCTAGAGGAGGTCCAGGTCAATGGAAATGGCTATGGCGCTCCTGCTGCAGCCGCTGCTTCTAATGGCTTTCGTTCCAACGGGTTCCGTTCCAACGGGTTCCGTTCCAACGGTCTTCGTTCCAACGGGTTTCGTTCCAATGGGTTGAGGAATGGATTGAGAAATGGTAATGGATATGGGGCAGCCCCAGCTGTAGCAAGCAATGGCAATGAGGAGGTACCAGTTGTTGATGCATTTAGCGAAGATGAGACGTTAGTCGAACCCACTCCCTATTAAGTTATTTATGAACTCCTTCTTACTATTTATATTCGAAAACCACTAATTATTTATATTTAATACATATTAAGTCCAATTTCTCATGGAACATGATAGAAGCCCTACAGAGAAATGTAATTGAAGATCAAAAAACGTAGATGTAGTATCTTAATGGGTTTAATCTGAAATGATGGTTTACATTCCAAGCTGAAGTTTTTTTCATTAAAATCATTTTAACTAACGTAATTCCCCTAACTATTAAGTTACATTTTTTATTTCATCAGTTTATGCTGACATGTAGCGAAGTTAAAAATAGCTTATTCACTTACAGCAAATCCTTAGTAGGTTTTAGTTTATCATAGGAATGCCATACCTCGAATAACAAATTCAGGAGTAACACGTGATGCTTGCCTTCCTAGCCATAAGCAGTTCTGAATCAGGTGCCTTAAGCATCAAACTGCTTTTCCATTTCCTGTTTCCAGTGGAAGAAACATCTTTCCAATTAAACCTGGTCATTATTTAGCTCAGAGCTCTTGATTTTGCAGTATTACTAAGTTATATAAAACACCCAAGGCTCAAGTGGATGACTAACACGTTGGAAATAATATGATAAACAATAAACGCTACTGTGCTGCAATATTATCGTAGTCAGCCACGTTTTCAAATAACGACGGTAAAATATAATTACATTTGCAGAAACATTCGCCCATTATTTATACTGTATGTGTGTATAGTATTTTTTGTTTCGAAATGGCATTGCTACTAATAATAACCCACGCAGTAACTCGATTGGCCAGTATGTTTAACTGAAATTACCAGTGCCTTAAATTTCGTTTTCAACATTTGAGTCTGTGTGTCTAATGCCATGAATGAATTGCTTGCTTGAACAACGTTAAAAAAATATCTTGTATTGATTAAATTTGTGCATCATTTATATGTCAATAAAGTTTTCAAAGAAAATAATTTAAAGTTTCTCTCTCTCTCTTTGCAATTGCTTTGTGTGATACAGTATGTGTCTGCAAATTTTAGCATTCAAATTTCAAACGAACAGACAAGAAACCTGATGTGTTATCTGTTAGAAAAGCAGGATGTCCAGTTACCTCTTTCCATTAATCGTCTAATGAAAACATCTTTTAATCTCCGTTTCCCCTAATTAATGCATGGTGCATTTCGCCGTATGACTATCTGAGATTTAAAAATACGCTTATTAGACAATAGAAAAAAGACAGCGCCAACGTGAACTTCCGCATCAGAAAATTCTAATTATGATCATTAGGCTTGCTGTTCATTTTATATCATGCACAGCTGGCTTTTACTTGAGAATTGCAGTTTCAGCATTTTATCCCACTGGTAAATTTAAACTGTAACGCCATTCAGCCGCCATCATTATATTGGAATTTACTCGATTTACGATTGAAAAGATTAAAAAAAATCATATTGTATTATCACCTTGAGGGAAATCCAGAAAATGTGTTAATAATGGAAAATTAACACGAAATTTTTTGCTGTAATATATCAGTGCTGGTATATTTGAGGAATTTTTTTTAATTCTTTTAAAATTTTATTTGCTTGTCTGTGTATTAAATAAATAAAATTTAGGATTTATCTAGGATAGATATGAAAATATTAAAATACGAAAATTGTCATTCTACTGTATGTGTATTTGCGCTAAACAATTGTTTTTATTGTGCATCTGTTGTAACATTCTACAAATCTGAGTCAATATTTAAAAGTTTATACATAAATAAATACGAATTTCAGTTTATTTTATAGCGAACGAGTTTATTTTACCTTATCCATTTTATTGAGCAAATATTATCTTCTGGACGCCATCGTAAACAACATTTGTCTGTAACCAAATCTGACGTTGTGACGCAACAACGAAGAATCAAGTTTTTTTATTTATCTAATTAAAATTCACTGGAAAATAAGCTTTGATCATCATTTGTGTTTCAGTTTATTGCCACCCACATTACTATTCAAATGTTTTTCTTCCCCGAAATCATACACAATCATTCAAAGATTTCGGATGATTGTGTATGCAAATGTATCTTCAATCGAAAATAGTATTCTATCCCATTAAAAAAATGAGTTATTGGGGAAATGTAGCCATATTTAGACATAAACAAATATAATAGTATATTATTCTTTATTAATTTTACGAAGTGTCTCTGGTCACTTGTCCAAAGGCCGTTCGTTCATAGCTAGTTCGTTTCCCGGAAAATTTAATTTATATTTGTCCTCTTTAAAGTACCTATATCTTATCCCCATCCTTGATACAATATTGTTAGTAGTACTTAATCGTTACCTTCGTGTCAACAGATAAACCTCATGCACTAATCTTTTTACAAATGCTAGGATCAATATTTTGTGTGGCAGCAATTGGCGTCTCGAATAGCAAGCCATCTGTCACTAACTTCTTGTAACTTCTTAATGAGGCTCGTTTTCCACTCCATATCGTGAGAGACACTTACATGTATATGGGACCCTATAGGTTTGAATCGTGATCATTAATCATCAATGTCCTTCCCTCAATCCCAAAATGCTCATTTCAGGTTTTCGCTTCGACAACTTCAGAAAACAGTTCTGGATTTGGAGTGTAAGACTCTTGATATGTCTAAACAGAAATTCCTTGATTCTTGCAATATCTTCAAATACTATTTATTCAGGTAAAATGTGATCGTTTAAATGTTCGGGTGATAGGGAGGGTGGAGTACAACTATTCTGAAGTGTCGAGCAAGTTATTATTAAGGGGTTTGCTGTGATGCCACTGACTTATGCAGTGAAGCAAATCTTTAAGCAAATGCAAAAATCATGTTATCCTAAATCATTTCTGCATCATGAAATCTTTAAGCACAAGCGTCGTGCTTGTTATTTGCAGTATGTGGTATTTTGGTGATCTTTACCTACTACGAAGAGGTATTACCTGTTCTTGTGTGCACTCAGTGCAGTCTTTTTTTGGAGGTAAGAGAAAACTTGAATGCTTTAGCAAAAGCGTCTTAAGTTGGCCTAAATTATTCTCATAAATGTTAGTTGAGTTGTTCGATATTGTTATTGGTAGATGGCGGTAGTAGTGATCTTAACGTAAGGATAAACTTTCTTTTTAACTTTATATAATTTTGGTAGGATTATTATGCATTTTACTAAACGAAAGGTTTGCATTGATGCTTGCATCAGCCTCATTTTATTGCTATAATGCAGTAAATTTATTTTACATTAGAACCCATACCTATTTTGTCTTTTCAAATAATGTAAATTTCATAACAGTAACCATGAACCATGAATTTGCATATAAACGAAATATTTCAAAATGAGCTATAAGTTGTATCCTTGCTATAAAGCAAAGCCTGGTTTATTTAAACGCTAGAGTTTACGTAATGTAAAGTAAACTTGAAAATATATAACAGATATAATGTGCATCTACAGTAGGACTACAAGAAAAATAACAAGAATAAAAACACACATGTATAACAGATTTGTACCTGATTGTTTTAATGTTTGAATAATAATTTATTATTTAATATCTAGCAGTTAAACATCTCCAATAACAACATCTAATAGTGTGCACGTAATATAAGAAGCATCTACGTAAATTCGTAATGTATTGAAATTGCTTTTTAGCTAGATTCAAAACGCCTTCAAACTCTTATAAAATTGGTCTTTGTTATTAGATTTTTAATTTAATTGACCTCTAAGAAATTGAGATATCAATATAAAATGAAATCATCGCGACTTCTGTAATTGGGTTAATGAAACCTATAAGGATAAAGTAATAATAGGGTGACTTTTTTATAAAGTCACGAGTTTTGCACTAAAACAACAGATAAATATATGGTTTACTTTTAATTGTTCAAGCACCAAACATTCTCACCTTGCTTAACTTAACTATACACTGCTAAGTACTACATTATGACTAATGTTATCATTTACTCTATTGTTTTGAATATAATTTAAGTGAAGGCGGCATGAAACCAAATAGTTTTCATTCCCCAAGAGCCAACATTTCCATTAGCACATTTTTAAAATAGGGTCTAGATGTCAAACTGTGTGTAGGATTAAACCCACATTGAAATCATGAAAATCTTTTGTTATTCAAACGGTGCAGTGGTAGGAGTTTTCCCATATTGTACACACTTGTTTTACTAGAAATTAATCCGTTTGATAAATTTAAATTACAAATTTTCGACGCTGGTTTAAGCTGATTTGAGGTGCTCTACTAGACCCGTAAAATACTTGACTGGATTTTTCGCTTTTCTAACAAATTTAGGTTAAGCCGTGTCATTTTCAGGAAAAAAACGAAAACACGATATCAACAGATTCTATCATTGTAATTTCTGAGATGTGATCTCAAACATTCAATTTAAACAAATGCCAACGTCGAGAGCATATTTTAATAATTTAATTTCACGATCAGGTGCACAACATTTTCGTGTGAAGCGAGCAGTTTCTAATTATAATTTTAAATTAGTCTTTATTATTTCTATGCTATTGGAGCATGGCGTGGCCGCCCGTTGTAAGTTACCCGTAGAAAAACTAATTACGAATAAGTTTTAATT
>JAQIXS010002553.1:0-22215 GCA_034700785.1 Rossiulus vilnensis
ATACAATATCGCATCTCGTTGGTGAGCAGCGAACATGAAGTAAGATATTCTTTTTTTACTGTGGGCGTGTTTTTGACTCATCTCACGCACTGCACTGCTGTGCGCCCTGCCTTACATGCGCAGTTCTAAGCTGCCCATTGCTTTATAAGAAGTTTCCAACGTTAATTTAGTTTACGGTACCTGCGTTTTCGATATTGAAACAACTGGCTAGTAGAGTTTTTCATGATGTCATATTATGCAAAAAACATTTTCTGCTACTGAAAATGCGTTCCGGAAGAGAATCTCTTCGGTAGTCCATTAAGACGATACAAATGGTGGAATTTACTCATTTTAAAAGAGTAAATTTATCCGTTTTCTTGTTACACATGGAAGTGCAGAAAGTCTTCGACAATCGTCGTTTCGCACACATGGGTTAGATAAATTAGCCTTAGTAAACTATCTAGCATCATTTATATTCGCACTTAAGTTGTTCGAATAGCACCTTTTGATTAGAACACTCGAGTTAAATATGCATGTACATATAGGTTTTCCTGAAATCTTCTCTTTTCCTTTTATGTTTAAATTCTTAGTAACTTACTGCATATAAAATAAACAAATGTTGGAGTTTAAAGCATATACCAGTATTATACAAATGTGAGCAGAAATTTTCCTATGATAGTAATAAATTCCGGAAAATGTAAATAAAATTAAGGTATTTCTTATTCGCATTGCCTGAACACACCAAATGGCTTAGCCATGAACCAAGTCATTCGCATAATCAGGGTGTCTACTAAAACCTGGAAACCTCAAGGAATTTTGAATTGTACCCTGTAATTTTTTAATATGGACTTCATTTTGTAATTTTAAAAAAATTGATTGATCTAATAACAATTTCACCGTTCCCAATAATGAATTCTTATTTTGGAATGATTTAGTTCGGGTTTTGCTCATGGGATGGAGCCACTGTCCACGCCAAATATTGTAGCAGGGGAAATCCCTTTTTTGCTGCTGGGTGAAAACTGCGCTTTATTATGTAGGAATCAGATTTACAACGTTAATATGATTTTGAATTGGCTGTATGCAGTAACATGTTATGTAGTTCACTTTTCCGATGCTGTGCTTGTTCTAACTGGTGATTAAAATAGTTTGAATTACTTGGAAAACTCAAGGGGCTTTGTTTTCGGAAATGTACATGTAGGACATTGTAATGTGTGCACTTGTGTTCATTTGTTGTTTTGAAAAGAGTCTGCATTGGCCATCGGCGCATTTAGAAGATGGCACGTAGGATGATGCATCTACGTGGTATGCTTCCGATGTCATAAGTACAAGCCTTTGATGTTTCTGCTACTCTAAATATAAACTGAAGACGTTTTGGCAATGTCTTAAGCGCTGACCATCCCTTTGATCTTAGCAGTTTCAGATTTTAGGCATGCGCTTCACCGAAAATTCCCTGGTGCATTTTTGCGTTCAAATCGGCATCTCTTCCATCAACTTTGCTGCATCCCGACAAATGTTCATGGACATACCGCGGCCTTCTTTTCCTTAATTAGCCGCCTCTACAAACTATCATAATAACAAGCGGATCCCGTAGTGGCATTCCTCAATGGCTTGCTTCAATAATGACGCTCTCGATGCACTTGATATCGATCTGCTGGTTTGCATCGCGCAAGCGTGCACTCTGGCCTGTTTTCAACGAATCGTTTTATCTATGTTGCTTCAATGGCAGTGGTTTGTTTACAACACGGTATAAATTACCAGATTCACGAAGCAAAACAGGAGCATCAAGCAAGAGCAAACATAACTGCTCTTCCTTACCCCAAAATTTCATTTGGTAAGGCAAGGGCGGCAAAGGCAAAAGGATGGAAATTTATCGGAAATTGTTTGTTGAAAGTTCTGTTCCGTATGTTATAAAAACTATCACATTGGCTTCGCCTCAATACTGGATGAATAAGAGGTTTTTTGTTTTTTATTGCTACGCCATGCACCATGGTTTTAGTGGAACACAAATTAACTTACACATGCAACGCAAATCGGTACGTTTCTGAGAATAGGAAACAAAGATATCTCTCATTTTAAAAATCAAATGCATGTAGTATATGCATAGTAAATTTGGTTATTGTTATTTTGTTAATTGGACTAAAACTCTTGGTCAATGCGAATATATCAGTCGGTTGAATTAAAAATTAATGTGTTATTCTGGTTATTGAAAACATGTAAATTTGAAAACAATGCATGTAATTTTCGTTTCTAATGCATAACTATGTATCTATATAGTTAATTTTTCGTATCATGTGGCTGGTAATAAATTATTAAAGAACATAAAGTCACAGCTAATTCTTGCTTGATTCAGCGACGTTTCGACTTATTTAAGTCTTTATCAGGCTCTATTAATTACAAGTGTTATAAAAATTGCAAACATTAGCAAAAATAAGAAAACATATAAAGGGAAGGACGTTAGGGTGTATGCAAAAGCTCCAGGCGGGAAATTTGTGCAATGGAATTTGAAAAGCTTCTATTAATTTGGTGGTAAAATAATTTGCATTCAATTTTGACATTTACCAAATGTGCAAATATTAAACTATCAATTTCTTTAAAAACAGATAACGACTGCCTTTCGTAATCTAAATTTGTTCAATGAATTTTACGGGTTTTGTGTAGTTTTGTTTGGGTGAGAGGGGGAATAAGTCAAAGGATTTACAGACTCCCAAGTCGCAATGGTTGACAACAAAGAGCAAAACAGAACTCTTGGTAGCTATACAGTTGTGCACTTAAGACGCTCTAAATGCAAATGTAAGTATGCCAGTAATTCACCGAAATGTGCAATTACATAACTATCGAGACTTGAGTTTTTCTTTTAATGTTACTAAGTGTGGGTCTCAGAAAGCAAATAACGAGGTGCAGTATATGTACATGTAATGTTTATTCCTCTTACATAAGACACTGTTATATTCTCCGCATAGTGTGTGACAATTTGTTTCCATTGCGCTTTACGCACGTTTCACTAACGGCACCTTAACTCATTCTAATGTTTTTCGGATATATTTCAGTTACTTCAGTGAGCATATGCTGTAAAATCAATGGTAATCACAGTATATTGTCGCACGTAACAAGGATATTTTTAGCTTTGGGTTATGCTTAACCCTTTACTCCAGCATTAAGTAGTTATTTTTCATGAATTTTATCTTGGAAAAAAGTGCTTAATGTTTCACTGTTTTTCCTAGTCACCACACAACGCTTATTTGCAACTGCGATAATTTCTTATAATGTGATTCAAATACTTATGTCTATATTGTTCCTTATTGAAAAAGTTATTTTTTTCGGATTTGAAAATATCCTGTTTATTTCTATAAAAAAAATTAAAAAAAGATTAAATGAACTTCAGAAAAACCTATGTGCGACCTCCGTCCCAGGTAGACAACCAATTCTACCGGGAAAAAAATACTAATTATAATAAGTATTTGAAGCAAAAGTGTTTCTTTAAATCTGATTGAAAGTTATTGAACATGTAATTTTATCTCCGGGTTTTTCTAATTTTAAAGGTTTTAATCCTCATATTTGAATGCTTTTCATGTCAATAGCGAGAGCAATCGCTATTTAGTATCTGATGATGATGAGCTGCTTACATTTCGAGTAGCCTTTCATCAGTTTCAGTTATGATTTATAGGTCTGATATCCCATTCGATTCATTTTATGTTCAGCTTGATAGACGTCTTGTTGATACGAAATCGCAGTAATAACGCTATACTGATTTTATTGCTAATGATCTGGCGATGTGTGCATTGATAAGCACGTGACATGACAGTAAACTGACACGTTCAGGCCAATCAAAGATCAAAACGGAAGTTTTTATCAGCTCGGTCTACTTTATGGGCAATATCGACTTATTCTTGTATTGGTTTAAGAAGTGTATTAGCCGAACCAATTACATCTGGCTAATTATCTTGGTACTAATTCTGAACCGTAACATCCCAACGTGCAATAGCTGTGTCAAAATTCCGTGGAAGAATTACCATTTTTCCTATCTGCGTACTAGAAAATTTAAATTTTTCATGAGTGTCTGAAAGCCTTCAATGCAATGGCATTTTCCAGTGTTGCAGTTTCATTAAATCTTCGTGATTAGAGTATAATTATGTAGGGAATTGTAAGTGATGTATAATTTAAAAACATCACAACAGATTAGATTCAAAATGAGCAATTTTAAATTAACCAAAAAAATCACCCCAGGCAATGTTAAGTACACAAAATCATGCAAGCAAAGTTGAGTTATTCTTTTAATGCTGACTTGTTTACATCACCAAATTCACAAATTGAATAAAATAATTTTAGTATGTAATGTTTCCTTGCATGGCCAAGTGTGCAGCCATGTATGGCTTTATCTACAGTAAATTTTCTATGTACATGTATAGCTTTGTCAATATAGTGCCATGTATGACTCATACATGATTAGTTATGGCACGTATAACCTCATATATAGTTATTTACAACTTTTTTACCCGGTAGAACATATTGCAAATTGTTTTTGGTTTCAATGCATGTCAGGATGCATACGCTTGAACGAAAAGAATAAAGGACACGCTTTTACTGCATGAACCATGTTTTACTGGGGCTGTCAAACTGCAGTTTTATGTTGGGTTAACTTCATGCAGACATGCAATGTCAAGAAATATTAGCATTGTCCTTTATTGTTGAGCCATCATTTTTAGTAATTTCTTATTCATTTTGACCAAGATGGCCCCATACTGCAAATACCAACTGACGTTGTTATTTAATAAAGACCTTTTCTAGATTATAAGGGCGCATTTTATATATTAAAGGATGATGAGCACCTGCATTTTTGACGAAATGCTATTCCGCTGGTAATCCTTGAAAGTATGCTCTACATACTGTACATCCAAATTGGCAAATAGCCTTTCTCGTCCCAAGTCAATTTGAATAGGACATGTTTGCGCCATAGTGTTTTTATCGATCATCTATGCGAGTTTCACTTCATCATATCTGCACGAAAAATGAACGAAAAGTAATACTGAAACTATTCATGAATATAAATTTTCCATTTATAATAGAACTGGAATTTTTTTTTTTCATTTTCGAGGAAGTACAGTGCGTGCATTCGCCATCAGTGCTCATCCATGCATGCATGTGGCTTACTATTTAAATGAAATCAATTTAGGAATTTTTATATGTGGGCTATTACTTTAGGGAACTTCGTTCAATGCAAACGGGATATTTCGAAAACTTTTGGAGTGTTGCTTGTAGCTTAGACGCCAAGTGCCTTTTTTGCAATGAAACTTCTTACTGGAAACTTTACAAATGGGCATCGAATGAAGTTAAAACTAGAAGATTCCGGTCTGGCAGTTTGAAAAGCCTTAATTTGCATATCTTTTGTATATATTATGTTCTTCAAACTTTAAAAAATACAATAAACGTTCTGTTTTTGCAAATAGAAACATCTTTTATGTTGTCCCTGAAATAAGACGATCTGGTGCAAAGCCAGTATTTCACAATCTCTAATTTATATCTAAACGTACGCTCCAGCTTTGTTTTTGGTTCACGATGAAAAAGTCATCTTGCTTTAGGTAACCTGCATTAAGTAATAACGTATATTCCTCGTATTTCGGTTGATCTTCACGAAATGTATTATTCCTACAGTCACAAGCGTTTATGCATGTACACTGTATGAGCCTTAAAATGCCATGTAGGCTATATATTCCACATATGGCCATATATTGACATTTTCAAACAGGGCAATTTGAGAAAAGCCAAGTATATGACTGAATAAATGACCACAAATAGAAAATGGTTAATTAACTTTATTAGATAAGGCAACATAGGGCTGCGTGTACTTGGCCATATACAGTATGTCAAATATTCGGTTTTCTAAAAGACAATTTCATCACTAGCTGCTCACTTCCCTTTAGCAAATATAATGCGTGCTGATATAAACAATAGTTTAACTTTACTATACTGTATAATACATGTATTATACATGAGTTATTGTTTGACCATATCTGTATATGTTGTCATATATGGCCATAAAATCGTTATGACCGTTTTATGAAATTATATAAACAGTATATGGGCATATATTGACAACTGACCTTGGAGTGAATACTCAGTTATTGTAGGAAATAAGCAAGGGTTAATTATTGTGGCTATAACACAGCTGTGACCAATGGCAGAACCAGGGAGACAAATAGAACACATCCGCCTTCAATATTTCTCTCGATGCGCATTCAAATTTCTTATAGCACGTGCAAGATAGGATCAATAGTATGGTGGCGTATTTGTGGTTAATTTCTGGTTTAGCCATATATGCAATAAGTCGTATATGAACATATTTGGCCCATATTTACTTTTCCACCCAGAGAAATCATCTACAGTTTTTAGAAATCCTAAATCAGATAAGAGATATGCAATTTCCTGGACAGAGCATTTTTTTCCTTTCATTGTATTTGCAGTTATCTACCGCTCTTCTGTTTCAATTTCACGAGGTATTCCCGGGTGGGAAAGTTGATGCTACTTGTAAAATGTTAATATTTAGACATATATGACGTGTTCCTTACATGGATATATATTATCAGAAATTGGCCACAAATAGGTTTATGTATCCATATATTTCTACATTTTAGATATGACCATATATGTCCACATATTTACAAATATGGTTATGCGTTTCTTAAAATGTCCATTCCTGGACTATACAGTTTAGTACAGTAACTTATATTAAAGTTTAAAATCTGATTAAATTGGCATGCATAACATGCAGCAGTGAGATTGCCTTTAGCAAAAAATCAAATTATATTTTATGTATGGCCAAGCTTGCAGCCAAATATGGCTTAATCTAAGTCAAATAACACGTGTTATATATGTCGCCATGCATGCATTCATATGGCTGCCGTATATGCCAGCCATGTATACATGGCAAGTCAAAAGTAGTCATGTATAGCGATGTCAATATATGATCATATAAGGACTTATACATGACCATAGAGGGTTCATACTTAGTCAGGTATGACATACTGTGTACATGTATAGCCCCATACATGACCATAATCAACTTTTCCACCCGGTTTGGAAAAGAAATCTCGATTAGACGAGCATAGAAACCTTCCAGTGACCCTCATTGAAAGTTTGTTAGTTGTCTCTGATGTCTGCCTCTGAAGAGCAGGCCATTGTCTCCGTGTTTCTCGCGTGATTTATTTGCTTTTCCGCCACTGGATTTGCTTTAATTCGAAGGCCCCCGGCGTCGAACGTTCGATTTCCTGCCTCGGGGCCCCGTTCCGAAGTTATTAAACACCGGATGCCTCCAATCTTCGATTGATCTAGATCCTGAGACGTCGAGGGCCGCTGTTGTGCCGCTGCCATCCATCAACTTTTATGCCTTATGTATTATTCAGGCGACATTAAATTGTACAAAAATGAGGAGCTAGATGGCTGACTCCCAGCCCGTTCCGCCCCCAATGATTCTGGTCATCACCATCATCATTATCTGCCTCAATGGAGCCATTTTTTTCAATCGCTGATCAGCTTTCAAGGAGGAGATGGAACGCTCGGAGAGGGGGTGGAGGAGACTCTGGAGAGGATGAAGTTGCGTGGCGCTCAATTAGGTTTCCTGCACTTTTCTGGAAGCGTAGTGGACTCCAACCAATCTCGTTATTCCGCCCTGTTTTCATTGGCCGCAACGCGAATCCAAATGGAAATTCACCGGTTTTCGTACGCCGTATGATTGAAGATTTAATCTTCGGCCAAAATGGTGTTTGATGGCCATTTCGCCTCCACGATGGGGCGCTCGCATAACGGATGCTGGAGGAAAGCAACAAAAAGAGCGTAAAAAATTAGTGGCGTGTCGAAAACGTCATCTGGGGCCGGTAGCACTATTTGCCCGGGATATAAAAGTTCCAGTTGATTTTCAGGGCAATAATGGAGTTGCGCTGCAAATTGCAATGGCTTGCAATGCTGTGAGCTGAATGCTTGTTGTTACGTGGTAGTGCAGTGTTTGCAGTTGCCACTTCGTATTAGTGGGAACCGAAATGTCAATTTATCAAGGTGAATTTAATTGAACGGTGTAACGATACCTGTTCTGTTTATCAACAACTGAAAATTTAGGTCGGGTAGGTATGGCAGTGTTCAATGTTCTCCAGCATTTCTCCCTTTGTGTTCTGTCAAGATATATAGGTTGTGTGTCAATTGCTGCCTTGTTGAAATTGTGATTTAAGCAAACAATGATGGATAGAACGGACTGTAAAATGCGTTTTTGTAGGAAAATCGGAGAAAATTAGAGAGAAAAAATGATGGGTTCTCAAAACGAGTTCCGCTGCCACAATTTTCGAGGGAATTAAATGCTGTTCGTGTTTTCTATGCGGCCCAAGCTCAACCGAATGAAATCAAATTAAAGCAGAAGGCATTTACGACGATAATCTCCAACAGATAAATTAAAATGGCGTTGACTTGGAATGTCTCCGTGTTTAGGCAATTGATCGATGAACCCCCAACTCAATGTCAAGTTGATCTATTGCTGATCACTTAACAATCAATTTAGTTGACCATTTGGTTTTTTTCATTCAAGACACCAGAACGTTCATTGCAAGAGGGAAATGTGTGCTGCATATGCATGCAAATCAGAAATGGGCAATTTATTGAAATGCCAGTCATTTTTTTCTCTTTTGCCCTTCACTTTGGAGCTGGCCTCCTTATTTTTCAAAACAAATGGAAACACCCACATCTTTCTGTGCAAATTGCTCTTTTGGCCCTCTCGAAACTGGTTTCTAGGAGATGGTGCTCTTTAGGCGCCAGGTGGCAGCCATGTAGACATCTTCTTAACACGCAAGCAGCTGGAGTTTCATCGATTCAAACATTTTCCCATCTTTCGCGGTGCAGGGACATTCAGCCTCGAAATTACCGCATCTGATGAGCGTTTTTCTTGTCTTTCAGGATATTCCAGTGACGGCCCTGTAGGCCACGTGGTCCGGCGTGCGCTGCTGATGCGATTGGCGGCTCGGAGTTAAATCTTCCAGAATCTTGCCAGTCAGAGATTTTCAACGGTAGGCCTATTCGTGCACCATGATTTATCGCCATGACAACAGACAGGCAGGATGAACCATTTACTGTGTCGACAAAGGAATGTGCCAAGACGAAGAGGCGCTGGCTTTGAGGCCCATACAATATTCATTCACTGTCTGCATTCTAGTTGGATTTAATGCTCACACTTTTAACATCCCCTATCAGCGTTTCGTGTTCCCTCCCCCTACCGCTGCACTCGCATGGTGCTCTCGGAGGCGTGCGTTGTTTCGAGGAGCGCTCTTTAACTGTTCACTTATTGCCAGAATTCGTTAGGTTTTCGTTGGGTAGTTTTCGTGGCCCTTAGCATGCTAGGACTCGTTTTTGGCGTTTCCAGTTTTTTATCTTCGTGTCACTGCCGTCGGGAACAGCCTGGGTTCTTGGGATCCGTTAGGTCGCTTTCGTCTTGATAGTGTGTTACTAGCCTTGGCGTACGTTGAGGACTTTTGTACGGAGGGTTTGGATGAAGATGGAATGTAGCGGTAACTCCGGATCATGTGTCTGGCCTCTACGACGTAACCTAAGAAGAGTACAGTATTTCTACACACGACATTTCCTGCCCTGAAGAAGGGTGGTGAATGGAAGAAAGCTTCTTTTGGAGAACTTTGAAGTCAGTTGTTAAATACGAAGTTGATTGGTGCAGTGTTATACATCCGCTGCCACCTGATTTCACCATGCCCAAGTTGGAAAAGCATGCATGTGCATGCATATTAAATGAATTGTACACCACTGCGGTGTTTTGAAACATGGTGCTATTTCATGGGAATTGGTGGGTCCTGCAAATTAGCGGGTTCTTTCAAACTCCTGTGCAGGCAACTGCATCATCCCAGAAACAACCATATGATGGCACTTACATGTTACATCCGCAGTATTCAATCATGTTACTGAAATAGTGAACTGTGGCTATTGATCTTTTTGAATCACTGTAATTTCCGACAAAAGTTTTCGTTAATTTAAATGCGTAGACCTGGGTGGAAAAAGTAAATATGGAACATACATGGACCAGAAATTCCCCTATATGGCCATATGTCAATGCATACCCATACGTTTTTATAATTTACAAATATGTGAACATATTTACATGCATGGTCATGCATATTTCTATATTTCAATAACTGAAAAATGAAATACAATAACTTCTATTTTAATTAAAATTTTATTTCAATTGTAATGTGTTACATTTGCTTAAAGGATTGTTGTAACTGGAAAAACGAATATAATAATACCATATTCTTTCAATGCTGACTTTTAGCGCAAAATTCGAATATTGAATAACATAAACTCAGCGTAACATTTTCTTCATATGGCAAGTTTACAGTCATACTTGGCTGTAGCCAAAGTTTCTACAGTGTATTTATGGCTATATCAGTGTATATATATACACATGGTCAGTTATGGTATTTAAGTTCCCATATGTGTCCCCATATTTAACTTTTTCACCCGGGCAAGCACATATCTGCATTACGTGACAACCTTCAATCCTTCACCGATAAAACCAACATTCATTTGGTAAAACATTTTCCAACCTGTCGGAACCAGCATCGAGAACCCTCAAGTTCCCATTACGCAACTGGACTGACTTGAAAAATAAGAGAATCTGAACAGCGTTTATCCGTTTGTCATTGAGTTACGTTTTTCTTCGTTGTAATGTACTGTACCGCCGGAAAGAAATGTTCATTTCCGTTTACGCTATTTAGTTCATTATCGTGAGTATCGAATTTTGACCTTGTTATTTGGCTTAGACACTATTTTATGACATAACCATACCAGAAGTGAAAACAGGTATACAAATTTAATCCGTTTCCTAATTCGGAACTAAATTATTGTTCGATTCCCATAAGATGGCATACAGACCACTTTCTAACTCCTGGGTGAATTTGAAAATTTGGTAGAGGAGAGTTGCATGCAGATTTGGTGAATGTATATCTCCCGAGAAACAGCGTGTGCTGGGGGCAAGGCGAAACATCACTCACTGCATTTTATCCAATCATCTGACTTGCACAATGTTTGCCCCAGAGATGCACAACCCTCTCGACACAGTACCTTCCTCAACCCTCTACAAATTCGTTGGCCTTCAGGGATCGCGTTTTTTGTGTGACAGACGTGGAAGTGCAAGGGAAATTCCCCGAAGGGCACTGGGAGAGAGATTCCCGAAAATTCCGTCACTCAATTTCTGGCCAATGAGCGCGAAGGAGTCAGTCCCACTCGTGGGCCTGGAAGACCCTGAAGCAAATGGAATAAAGTGCTTGAGATCGAGATACTGGGCTTAAATGAAATGTGTTGAAAACGGCCTTAAATAAGTCGAGTGTTTCCGAAAACTTGTTTCGACTCATTTATCGCAGTTTTGGAACCAAAGTGCTTGATTTTAGACTAAAAATGTGTACATGTTAGATGCGGTGCACTGTTATCCTACTTGTATTTGATGCTTGACTGAAGAATAGCGGAAAACACAAGTAAATGGTGGAGAATACTTTCCAACGTAAAATGAAAAAGAAATTGATATTGCATAATAATTTTAGAAATGGATAGTGGTGGATCCTCTCCTGTCTGGATCTGATCCTGCATATGGACTAACCAAGAATCTGCAAAGCAGATGGTCTATTTCTGTATTACATATTGATTTATCGTAATCAGTGTTTATTTTAAGAGAATTTCTCTATAAGAGATCGGAGGCATTTCTTTATTTTATCAGTATTTTTTTAATTACTTCAATTTTTATTTTCTCAAGATATTGCATTTTAGCTGGAAAAATATCTTTGCTTTAAAATATAAAAAATAGAGCAAGGAAAATATTTAAACCATTATGATAAACTTATTTTACTTATACAGAGTTAGTTTTACAAGTTTGTCAGCATTAATAAATTGTATACTCAAAACGTATTTGTTGATTTCAATTACTGTATTTCTTTGGATATTTATTTTCAGTTTTATCTTCTATATCTAGTACATTATAGCTACAAAAAATGGCTTTAGAAAAAAGAGGTTCAACGGATTTGACGTCTTTGTTAACAAAAACATGTAGAAACCAAAACAGATATTGGGAAATAATTTTGAATTTCTTATATCTGGAAACTGCATTTCTATGAAAACGGAAGTATAGCTCAAATGAAGTTCGAATGAACCAACCTTCCGTGAAAAACCGGAACTTCCAAATTCGGTTTATCAGTTCATTCCCAGTTGGAATAAATTGCTTGAATCGATGAAGTGGAAGTTGTCTTAAATTAATAAATTGGTTTTATGAAACCCAATTTTCAAGAATTGGAATTTATAGCTTAAATAAAACCAGAAAGTTAACTAATGTAAGTCGAAATTTTTTCTTAGCGAATAACTTTGCTGCACTGCTAATCACTTAAAATTAGCTTGTTTTCAGATATTCTTGACAAACTAATTTGTGGTACATGATGCTCAATTCTTACATTTTTTGTTCAGATTTCGTAAAGTTGTGAATTTAAAGGTTGGAGTTTCGATACTATTTGAGTAATCCCAATAAAAATGAGAATATTTGTTCAAGGACTGAGTTTAGGAATACGCACATTACGTACATATACGTTTCCGTGATTGTACGTTTCAATGTACGTTTTACAAGCGCTAGCCAATGGCAGTAGGGGTGTTTATCACTACCAGAAACCTTCGCTAAATTTAAATGAGTATAAGAGGCATAATTTTTTATAATTTTACGTGGACATTTATCTACTCCAAAAAACGAAAAATTACACAGCCCTCGTTGTTTACATTATTGCAGTTTGAGCTTTTGCTTTTGGAATCTCCAGATTGCTTCACTGAGCGATTATCCGATAATCTGTTGCTCCTGATAATGTCAGAACTGATTCCATGCATTCCTGATGTTGTGAATCTCATGAACATGACGTCTCCAACTAAATGCATTTATAATTACTATCAGGATGTGTTTGAGTGGTGATTTCCATTTTACTCTAATTATGTATAGATAGAACACTTTTTGCCATTAAAAATCGTTTCATGTTTTTTATATGGTTAGCTCGATGTAATGTAGCTATTATCTAACACTGTTTGAGAATATTTGTTTTTCCTTAAAGCTTGTCACAGCCGTCTTATAAGATGTATTATTATTCGTCACTTTCATTGTTTTAGACTGCTTTTCGATTAAGTGTGTTTGAATCATCCCGTTTTTTTTTCTCTTTTATTGTAATTTAATTGACGTGTAAATTATGCTTTCAGTTGTTTTACTCGCTGATATTATAAATCGATAAAATAATCAAATAGTCTTTTTTCTTTCTTTGCACAACGGGGGGATCATGGCACTTTCTAGGTGACTGAATTTAATGAAAAAATAATCTTGCTTTCATTGATTATTTCTATCAGTGTTGCTCTTCAATCCATACCTTACTTTTACAAATAATACACACAAAAACCGTTTTCTCTCTACACAAATGCTGATGTTAGTTCAATCTTTTTAACTTGCATTTGGCTGACATTGCCTTGCATTTAATTTGAAAACGTCACTAATATTATAGTACAGTATAATATATGATATACATAATAAATGATATGTGGTGATATTAGCAAAAAGTTGAGTGATATCATTAAGCATACTGATATCAATGGTCCAAAAAACACTGTCACTATATACATGTATATGTATCGTGATATCAATGATGTTATCATGTTACTGAGCATATTGATAACACTAGTGCAAAAAACCACTATCACTATCACTAGGCATACTCATATCAATAGTCCAAAAAACACTGATATCAATGATGTTATCACAGAGATATCACTAAGCATATTGATAACACTATCCAAACAAATCACTATCATTATACATGTACGTAGTGATACCAGAATAGAATCATATACTGATCTTTTTCACCAAGGAAGCCCGATCCAAAAGGATGCTTACCATTTTACTTTCATTTTACAACTAAATTAATTTTTTTCCCCTGCACAATCGGTCTTCGACTTAGCGTTCCAGCTATTTTTTTAAAATTTGAGCATATCTTGTTTATTTATAAAAAAAACAAATTTGAAAAATAATCGTCGGGCTACCTCCGAGAACTTGTCTTCCCTTCAATGCAGCCTCCGAATTTGTTTAAATTTATTGCATTTTTATGTATAAGCGATAGGCCTACATTTCGAAACAATAAAAAACTGCTCAGACCCCAGAGGACGACCAATTCTGAACAAGCAAAAATCAAGTTAGCAATTATAATAAGTATTTCAAGCAAAAATGTGGGAGTAATCTGCGGCCGTTTGGCTCAACCGTTAGATCATGATCGTTGATGCCATGGACTTATTGGGCGCGAATGTAGTGACACGGTGGGCGAAGGTGAAAACGATGTGACAACATGGAAATCGATATTTGAACTGAAACAATGGGGCACGCTTCGTGTTGCAATTTCCGGTTTTCAGCCCGCTATCAATGCGGATGCCAGACTGGCTTTCTGGAACGCTGTTTGTTTTGGGGTTGGGTGTTGCGAGGGGAATAGAAATATGCCAACTGTCACCAAGCGTGGCAGCCCTTGGTAGGCCTACTCCTGATGGAACCACACCAGATCAACTGCAAAGTCCATTCGACGTAGAGCCCCAAAGATTGCGCTGGGCAATCAAAAGCGTCCGGAAGTGCTCAGGTAGAGTGGAGTCTTGAGTGCGAATCGCCACCGAGGGTCTCGAGTTCAGAGCTACATGATGGGGGATGGTGGTACTTTTTCTTCTATCCATTTGGTGAGCAAACATCCCCACTAATTCTGGGGGTCTATGGGGGCTGAAGAACGGGCTTGGACGACAAGATTTGTTTTTTTAAGATCTGAAGAAAAATGTGCGGAATCGAAGTCTTTGCTGGAGAAGAAATGGATCAGAGACGGCTGTGAGGAAAATGACCACAAACTTTCTATCGCTTACTTCGCCATTTTTCATCATTACTGTATCTGGGCATCACTATTACCACGAAAACGAACAAGAATGTTGACGCTTACGACGTTATGGTTTGGTACCCTTCAATTAACCATGCTATTCTGTGTGGCTTTCTTTATGCTGGAAGTTGTCATCTACAAGCTGAACATCTCTCATTGATTAACGTTCTGTTCCATTCTAGTTCCGAGCTACATCGAGAATCAGTTTTTGTCAAGAAGAAGAAACGGGTGTACATACATGGCCCCGTCTTCCATTTTAAATGTTTGTGAAATTATTCGTACGGTAAATAAGATGAAAGTTGCAAAATGCGATGCTTTGACTGAAAAGCTCTTAAGATTTGCCAGGGTACTTGGTCCCCCTAAAGGTATATGTCAGGGGGCCGGGCCCCCCAATACAAATGAAGCAATTCGTTCTAGATAGAAAAGACTTGCCAAATAATAATGTGGTACTTTTTTCCATAATTTCATTTTTCAATTCCATTTTTTTCAATTTTAGGCCTGGTCGAGAAATTTCCAAAACGGTAAGGAAATCTCTCGTGTTTTTCGTGTTCTAATCCTGACCATAACCGTGTTCCCACAAAGTTACGACCTGTATTTAAATTCGGGCTTGTATCATGAGCCTTGGCCTAAACAGTTGATGGTCCATTTCTACTGATGGTACATTGCACTAAAAGCACGCCGCATAATTACGTAATCTAGTGAAGAAATATGCCACGCATGCAAATAGGGTGAAACAATTGTATTAATTTATTTTGCACTTTTTTGCATTTTCATCTTGCTTTTAAAAACGAAAACCCAGGCTAATTAAGGTATTTCTTTGATGCACTTTGATGTGTTCCGCTCAAATAATCATCAACAAACAAGCTGAAAAATTTGTATTAATTTATTTTTCACTTTTTTGTATTTTCATCGAGTTTAAAAACGGAAACCTGGGCTTAATGTAGGTATTTGTTTGATGCACTTTTATGTGTTCCGCTTATATGGATTTATTACGCCATTTGTCAGATCGACCGGGCAACACTGTTGTTGGAGTTTTTGTTATTATTGTTGTTGGTTGGAAACGAAAGGTTGAATTTCTTCGATATGGGCAATTTTTTAACACATTTTGATTGTATTTGGTTGTATAAATGGGAAATACGAATGTTGAGAAGGCTCGGGACATCTAAATCTTAACTGAAAAGTGATCACGAAATTCCATAATGAATTCAGACCTGCATATTTCTTATGTTGATAAACCTTAACAAACAAAATGCACATGAAACTCAGTTTTTGTTTCTTTTTCTATTTCTTTAAAAAAAAACGATGCTATTTGATTACACACGTGAACTAGCACATTGATATTCATTACTCAGTGATAAAATAAGGTTGTTGTACGATTCTTAAAGGAAACAGTCCAATTGTCATTACACTAAGGAGCTTCTGTCTTTGGTTCCTGAAAATGTTTTTTATGTATAGGTCCCGGTAGTTACTTTTTCACGTGCATGTGAAGATGCAGTATTTCAAATTGTAACAGATTACCCTTCCCTGATGCACTCTGCAATTCCACAAGTAATTCAACACTGCTTAAAGCTGACTTTTCTTGGTTATTCGTTGTCAATGAGTATTGGGATTTACGTGAAAATACTTAAACTGATACAAATGACCTTAATATTTCTTCACTATGGCACTGGTGTAAATTTTAGGAAGATTCGGGCCTTCTCTTTTGCAAAGATTTATTTTTTCAGCGAAACAGTCTATATTTATGCAAAAAAGGTAACCAGTAGTTGGGCATTTATGGAAGATATACAGTGTAAATAACACCTGTACAATATAACAATTGTAACATCTATACAGTGTAAAACAAAACAATTTCTTGAGGTACTGCATTGTGCAGTTTTTTTTGCACAATCTGCTTATAGTACTTCTTTAAAATACTTATATTTGTAGGTATACGATATACATGTAATTAACAACAAGCGCTAGTGAAACGTAACGCAGTTTCATTTTATATTGCTTACGGATTATGTTGTTTATATTTTGGGAAAAAATGTATAGGTATAAAATTGGCATGGCCATTGACATCCAGTGGATAAAATGTCTCTTTAATTGTCAAGTTATTCTGTATACTTAGGTGATGGTTAATGCATACCACAACTGGTATATTGTTTAGTATCGCATGGTTAACTTTATAATTACGCATAATTAGTAATCATATAGAAAGTTACTGAAATAAAACATGTCCAAATTTCTCAAGTCGAAGGAAACTGATTTCTTCAATGCAAAATTAGTGCCTTTTTATAAAAATGAGGTTAAACCGATTATTGTCGACACTATACGTAGACAAAATAGTCTGGTTAGATAATTCGTTGGTACCATTCTATCACTTGTTTAAAAAATAAACCAAGCTATGCACTGGCATGCAGTCTATATCTGGCTATACACGGAGTGAAACAACCACCCTAAACTGCACTGAAATAAAATAAAAATGTGAAGAATTACAAGTGCAGCCATGCAGTTAAACGATATAAAATTACGTTGAGTAGCAGCTTAGAATCCAACGTAAACCTAATATTTTTGCAATCCTTCTTAATAAAATACTTTTACACGCTTTTAGAGAATATCGGATCAAAATGGGCCGAGATTATTGACAGCTGGTGTGCCATCCAAAAAAAAAATGATTTGTTTTTTTGTTACCACGCTCGGCGTTTTTTCATCGACCCAAATTTAATAAATCGCAGAAATGGAACAATGCAAAGTGCCAAAGATTTTTTATTTAATTTCAGACAAGCATTTTTTTATCCTTGGGCTTCTAGGCTTTCTTTGTTTTAAATATTTGACTATATCTTGGCGAACATGTATTCATTGTACGTACCTGGGCTTCCGTCTGAGTCTTCAAACGCTCCAGGTTCGCCTAGCAGTTTCCCCTATCATGCGATAATAATAATTGGATGAGTTTCTGGAGCAGAAATACTTATATTGCGTTTGTGGAGTTTGTCGTCGCAGGCAAAATCAGCCAATTAGGACAAAGAAATTGGAAGTAGGAAGAAAAGGCGTCAGTTTAACAGCCGCTTAATCCAATTAATAACGCTTGACTTTTTCGAAATGTGTATGAGAATGACGTTGAAGCAGTACATGTAGGTACATCAAGGGAGCGTGAATGAAATAAAATTTCCCCAGAATTCAAGCTCGAGCAAAAATTATGTATTTAATTTCACATTTCTACATGAAATTGGTTTTAGATGCGAGATATTTACAACTTGTATAACACTACTATTACAAATGCTACATTTTCACCCACTTTTTTATACAAATTTTGTTTGGGAATGTTTTTAATAAAACGATTGCACCATAAAAGGATAAATTCAGGCACACTTTTGTGTGCAGTATTTATTTAGGAATGCAAGAAACACTGTAAGAAATGTTTTAACCACAAAATCGCAATTGAGAATAAATAGCAAATGAAAGCAATACAAACTTATAATTCCATGAGCATATGTGTTTGGTGCCATATTTTTTCATGGGACCTTAAGTAGGCGCTTAATGATTATTCCAGCACTGAATACCTGTTTGTTCATTTCTATAGTTTTTTCCTAATCGCCAATTGTCGAGGTCAGTCCCTTTTCATTTGTCTTTCCTGAATGCCATTTGTAAGGCATTTGTATAACCTAAGAGCAACAATAAAACAGCTGTATTTTCGCCTTCGTTGAAAACTGGACAGATATTTAGAGTAATAGTAATGATAATAATGCGTTATTCCTAGAACACTTACATCTATCCTAATTTAATTTGCAAATTTTAAATGCAGATTGTGGCCAAAGTACGCAAGCTAGATCAAAACTGTTTTGCGGAATAATGATCAGCAGATCGAGCTCTTTAAAATAGGCTGTTTCGTTTAACTCTGAGAGGGTCGAGAAATTCCTGTTTTTCAATTTTTTGGCCTGGAATAATTACCGATTTTTAAACGTATTTGGAAAGTAAGGGACCTGCTGAGCACGAATATGTGGTTATTTCTACGAAATTAGCAGTAGTTTAGACGTTACAACAATTTCAATTGTTTGTGTGAAAATGTTTTTAAGCAAAAAAAAATTGTGTAGTATCTAAACTTTAAATGCAGATTGTGGCCAAAGTATGCGAACTAGAGCAAAACTGTTTGTAGAATAATGATTGTACAGATCAAGATCTTATATGTTATATCCCGTTTGCAGGTATTCTGAGAGGATTCTAGCGTGTGTCGTTCAGCTGCATGTAGATTGCATGATTGAATATTCCGATGACTTTTTTGCTTTGAACTTTCTCGGTTCCAAAAGGCACCTCTGCATCAATGCCACAAAAAGTCATCGCTTTACTGACACGCCTTAAATGCCTCCATCAGTGACAATGCCAATTTGAAGACAGCCATAAAGCAAAAGAAACAAGCATTCTCCTAATTAGCTTTATTACGTAGGCGTGCTGTAATTAAATTTAGAAAACAAAAAAACACATTTAGTGCAGTCTTTAACCGTCGTGCAGCGGCCATCCTCCTTGATCATCCATGTGATTATCTCGGCACATGCTAGGCTTAAGACGTGCCTCAGGCGCGTGCAATTATGACTGCAATTACGCTCCTGATTGTGATTGGTTAATTACCTTCAGGTGCGTTCCCTCAGTGGGATTTTTTCCGTTTCACTGGGTTGTAAATCCGCTGTAGTCGAATGATGGGAAAATTAAATTAGTTTCGTGCTGAAAAGGATTACGAGTTTATGACTGCTTATAGTAATGGAAATTGCCCCGGCCTCGTAAACTTTTGGAAATTTGCATTTTATGGAGCTGGAATCTTAAAGACGAAGTGAAGCGTGGCTACGATCTGTACCCCTTGACTAGATCTAGCAAAATGTTTTCGGCTTATCTGGTAATGCACCCATCCCGAGAAAGTTCCAATGAAGCAGTGCTGTCAGACTGACTGTCCATGGGTCGAGACGCCATGCCTACAAGTTTACATTACCATTGGGATCCGCACAAAACTTTGGGCCAATACTTTGAAGGCAGAGATGTGCCTCAATTCTAATCTTAATTTCTAATTGTTGGAGACATGTTTGAAAAGCTTCTGAAAAGCTTCAGAAGCAAGTGATGAAGCCAAATATGTGGGCGAAACGCTGGGCTAAATAATGTTTTTACTTGCGAAAAAATAGCTGTGATGGAGCGTTCACACAAAAAATTGAAATTTCTCAATCTTTTAAAGTACTGCGAATTTCAATAAAATAACCATATATTCGGCTCAGGTCTTCTCCTCTCCAAATACGTTAAAAGACGATAAAAAAGTCCGGGCTTTTTTCCTTTGTTCCTCATTTCCCTATTTTCCATTGTTCCTTATTTTTCCTTTATTTCTTATTTTCCCTTTTTTGCCATTTCCCCGTTTTCCCTTTCCCCCCATTTGGTATTTTTCACATTTTCTCTTTTTTCTATTTTCTCATATACCTTTTTGCTTCTTTTTTCTAGTTGTCTATTTTTTCGTTTACCGTGATTACCCTTTTCCCTTTTTTTCTCATTTCCGCTGTATCTATATTCCCCATTTTCTCCTGTTACTTATTTTATATTTTTACTCATTTACCCTTGTTCCCCCTTTTCCCTTGCTCTCCATTTTTCCTTTTTTCCATTTTGATATTTTCACCTTTTGCTCATTTTCCATGTTTTCCGTTTTTCCCCATTTTCACTTTTATCCGTTTCCTTCCCATGTTCCCATTTTCAACACTCCCTCTTTTTCCATTTCTTCTTTGCTTTTTCCCAGTAGACCCATTTTCCCATTCTCCTCATTTTATCATTTTACCATTTTCTATTTTTTCCAATTAACCCTGTTCCCCCATTTAATTCCCCCCCCCCCTATTTTCCATCTTTCATATTTTCTTTTTTTCTATTTTCCCATTTTACAAACTTTCCCTTTTATCCATTATCCCATTTTTCTTCTGTTCCTATTTTTCCATTTTCCCTTTTCATCATTTTCCCATTCTCCCCATTTACCGTTTTGTAAATTTTTTTCCCTCTATACCCCATTATCTGTTTTTGCCTTCTGCTTCATTTTGCTTTTCTTCCCCATATTTCCTTTTTCTCCTTCTTCTCCATTTCCCCTTTATCCATTTGACTACTTTTTTTTCTTTCTATTTTCTAGTGTCATATTCGTCGTTTTTCATTTTCTAGTGTCATTTTTGTCGTTTTTTTCCATTTACTTGTGTGATTTTACCATTTTTTTCCATTATCTAGCGCCATATTTATCGTTTCTTTAATTTTCTAGTGTCTTTTTCGTCGTTTTTTTTATTTTTTATTGTAATTTTGGTCGTTTTTTTCCATTTTTAGTGCTATTTTCGTATTTTTTCCCCAGATTTTAGTCATTTTTTCCGTTTCTTCCATTTCCAAGTTTTATTTTTTCCGTTTTTTTAATTTCCTAGTGTCATTTTTTTCGTTATTTTTATTTCCTAATGTCATTTTTATTTTTCTCGTGTCAATTTCGACGTTTTTTTTAATCACTGTCTTTTTAATCGTTTTTTAAAATTTTCTATGGTCAGTTTGTTTTTCATTTCTCCATCCGTCGTTTATTCCATTTCCTATTGTGATTTTTACCGTTTTTACATTTTCTAGTGTCATTTTCGTTATTTTCCATATTCTAGTTCCATTTTCGTCGTTTGTTTCCATTTTATGGTGTTATTTTTACTGGTTTTTCTATTTTTTAGTGTTATTTTCGTCGTCATTTTCGATATCCTAGTTTCATTTTCATCGTTTTTTTTGTGTTCTATTTCGGGCTTTTTCGGGCTCTTCGGGTTTTCTCAAGATTTTTCGGACTTTTCGGGCTTTTTCGAGCTTTTCGGGCTTTATGAGGCTTTTTTAGGCATTTCGGGATTTTTTGGGCTCTTTGGGTTTTCTCGAGATTTTTCCGACTTTTCGGGCTTTTTGAGCCTTTTTCAAGCATTTCGGGCTTTTTTTGGCTCTCGTCATCATTTAAATTTCACAATTACAAAAAATGTCTTTAAACTTACAGCCTCACAGGGAAAAACACTAAAAAAATGAGGACTTTGTAGGACATCGGCCTTTAATTTGGCCGCAAAGCGTCGCTGACCATCGGTCATCACCTTCCACAAAACCACAATAGCACAGTCCGGTGACGCATGTGCGGATTTGAAGTCTTCTCAGGCCTCTAAAATCCTCGAAATGCTTGAAAATAACAACAATGACATTAACAGACTGCAATTTTAGGGTTTTAAAATTGTCAGAAATAAGTATTCTATAACAAGATCTAAACCTGCTCGAGTTAAGTAGAAATAAAATTAGAGATGAAATTATT
>JAQIXS010002554.1:0-22212 GCA_034700785.1 Rossiulus vilnensis
ATTTCCCCATTTTGAATGTGGGTGTTTTTGGGGACCAAAATCCATTGTGTTAATAATGACGTCGTGTCTGGACGTCGCCAAAATGCAGCTGCTGGTCGTAGTGGGATTTGCTTTTGTAAATAACAATGCCAATGCCGTTGGATTGTTTGATTTTTAGGGAAGCCCCCCTCTGCCTCTGCCTCACAATACAACTGTCTTGTAGCTCATAAAAGCAGGGCACAAATCAATTTGGTTGAGACCCTCGATGAGGGCTCGCGTTTCCGTTGGAGGTTTTTATTTTTTTCGTGAATAAATCGATCACCAACGGAATTTGGTTGAATTGAGAATCAAAAATCAGTTCAAACGAGGCGAGCTGCGTTTCTCTTCTTTCGTTATCTCACAAATAAACGTTGATTTTTAAAAATAAATAAAAGACTTTCTTAACGGAATTTCACTTTTTTCCACCCCACATTTTTCTTAAATTAAATAAACTATCAACTAGTTTAAAACTAATTAGGATATAAATCGTGATCTTAATTCGATAACTTTTCTTGATAATACCGTAAGAATTAAATTAAAGTTATTAATTTTGCGTTACTAAAATCTCGTACGTGCCGCGTTTTCGGTTTCTTTTGTATATTCGAAAGTTGGTTTCGCGTTCTCCTCTTTTGCTCAAAATTTACAATTTTTTCCTATTAGTTTGTCTAAAAAAAATCACCGACCTGTGATTCGTGATCTTAGCAGAAATGCGAAATTAGAATTACTAATCGTAATGAAACTTCAAACGATTCCGGTGTTAATTGACGATTTTAGAATTCTTATTTATTCAGAAAAATAACAGAAAAATTTACCTAGCTTTTTTTGATTTCATCTTTTCAGAAGGGAAGATTGCGTGTCTAGCTAAACCGAGATATGACGTCGAGAGGATGTGGCTTTCTGGAAACTGACCTGGATGAGTGCACGCATCCGGAAGTTGATGTCCGAATGGCGCCGGATGCGACCGTCATCACGGGAGAGAACCTGGAAGCCGCCATTGCTGAGACGGCCAACAGCTTCGCCACCATCAAAGATTCGCTGCACAACCTGCTGGAGAAGATGAGGCTGAGCAGAATGGACACGCCCAAGAAGAGTCCGCTGCCGACCGAGAAGCCGTCCATGGTTTGCGTGACTGAAGATGACCGCCGAATGAGCGCCGTGCCGTGGTGGTCGTCGGAGAGTTCTCGAGACGTGGACTCGGACGATTCCGGATTTCAGTTCGACGTTGCGAACAAGCAAAAGTACGCGATGGACCATTCGGGTAGCAGCGACGAAAGTTCCATCCGGGACGGAAGAGCATCGGCCGCCGGTCATTTCGACTGCAAACTGACCACCTCGGGTTCCGTCCTCTGCACCACTGACCGCTCCTCCTGCTGCTGCTGCTGCTGTCGGCACCTCTCGACAGGTGACCACTCTGGTAGCAAGTATAGAGCCAGAGAAGTGCTCGCGGGAAGAGGTCAGCCCCCAATATAACCTCCTATCCCACCGGTTGACCGCTGCTCTTCGCTCTCACACTAAACGTGGATTCCTTGTCTTTTTTGTTTTTCAGCTCAGCTGAAAGTGGCATTGTACATCAACAGCGGCTTACTCACCATTCACGGTATTGGCCTATATTTGCATTATTAGTTGGATTAAAGGGCGATAAGTTGCACTTCCTCCGCGTTAGATGGGCATGTTTTTAATGATTTTATTTGCTAATTGAGTACTTAAAAAGAACAATGCCAATTAGGATAATGTTTAGATAATTTTTTACTGAGAAAAGAGACAGCTCTTTAAATCATTGTCAGTTGAACAACGGGAATACTGGAATTTTTGAATTGTACTTTTTATGAGCGCTCGTAACCGTACATTTTTAAATTAAAAATGGATTAAATTCTCCTTTCGATTTGTTTCAGTCGAAAAAGCGAAAAAGTTGTAGTCGAAGAATAGCAAGCTGTGCAACTCGTACGTCAGAGTGAGTTTGACTTGACGAATTCTCGTGATTTTCGGAATTTTAAAGTTTTCCCGAGCGGTATTTCTGCTGTTTCGTTGTAGTCGAGCGTGTTTTATTTTCGGTAAAATGACGTTTTTTAACGTTTTTTTACTGCGATTTCACTAATTCGATTTTTAATCGAAATAAGATTGAAATGATTCCCAAGCCATCGAGGAAGCCCAACTGCCGCACCCTGCTGGTCAAGAACGACAATTGTCCTCTGTTCGATCAGAAATTTTCCTTGTAAGTAGATTTGTTGTTTTTTATCCCTCTCCAGCGATTAAATATCTATTATTATAAATATTCGAGTTTTTAACGTCCCAATGTTTTTGGCAGCGAATTGACGAACAGCAACGAGAACAAGCGCGTGTTCATCTCGGTTTGGCATCGAGATCTGTACAGAAGGTACTCGTTTGAAATTCTTGAGATTTTAGGGTCATTCTAACCACGGTTGAATCGGAATTTCTCCAACTTTTCTTTCCCAGAAATAGCGAATTTTTGGGTTGCATGTCTTTCGGAATTTCCCACGTCACCAAACACGTGAGTCGTTTGTTTTTTTGTCTCATATCGACTGAACGCTTCCTCTTCGCTCCGTTGTTTTAATCCTCGAAAATAAAGTGGTTTTTTTATATATTTTTCAGCCTGTCCGTGGTTGGTATCGCCTCATGACCGAAAGGCTGGGCAAAAGCAAACATTTCGAAGTAAAATCTAGCGGCAAGTTTTCATCAATCTTGAAAAAAGGTTGGTTGGTGCGACTTCATGTGAACCTAAATTAAGTGGAGATATTTCCCGTGACCAGAATTATAGTACTTTTAACTTTTTTTATTTATGTTATTAAAAAAAATTTAAATTTGAATTAACGAACTCTTGTTCTGCAACTTCTGCTTTGAAAATGGGTCGTTTAGAGGGTTTGTCTCGTTTAAATCTACAGTTTACTTTTTCTCTTTTATCGTTAGTCGGGGTCTATTCTTCCTCGATGAACACCGTGGGATCAGACAGTGAAGAAAACCTGACTCCTGCTTCATCGAAGGTAAGAAAACGCGGAAGGTAAAACGAGTGGAAGTTGAAAATAAACGAAATTTGAATTGAAAAACAATTGTTTGCCTAGTATTTTACGGGTCGACAAGAACGTCGGCAGTCTTTGACTATCGGCCTGGAATCTAGTCATCATCATCATCCTTATCATCATGTACTCCAGCAACAACGTCATTGTCACCTCGACCGCAATCGACCCTCTTCCGGTGGCACGCGGGACAGCGGGCTGAAAATTCGAGTGAAAGCTCAGATAGAGTGCTGGACGAAATCCGATGAAAATGTAGGAATCCAGAGGCGGCGTCAGAAGGTTCCGAGGAGGAGGATGAATCCGTCGGACGTCCTGAAAAGCCTGGAAAACACGGCAGGCGGGCCCAGGCCCATGGAGACCAAGATCTTGGATCCCTGCGGAACGTTCGTGGACACGAAAGTCCAGATACGGAATTAAGCGCCGAGAGGAAATATCCGACCGCATACAGCATCTGGTTCGTCGACGAGGTTTGTGGAAACCGTTTAAAGGATCATTCTTAAAACGTGATTGGTAGCAAAGGAGGATCCTAAATCTAGGAAAATAACAACGGAATGAGTTGCGTGGAAAGTTATGCCGGGATATTTTTTTTCAATCCCGCCGACCGGAGAATTAAGTCATCCGAACGGAAATTATTACGGATAAATTTATTCCGTACCCAAAAATAGATCCGTTTTCGACATAACCAATTTAATTGGCAATTAAATAGGTTTTTCGATCGGCGATGGAGTCGATCGTCGCCAAATAGGATCATTAAATTTTGGTCCTATTTTTCCACGTCATCCGATATGCTGCTAGTGGTTGGTATCTTATCCACTTCCAAAGGATGGCCTTTGATAATGGATTTCGGTCCATTCACTGGAATCGCTTTCGCATTAAACGTTGTCCGAGACAGTTTTTTTATTTTTTGCGATAAATTCGAGAGATTAAATAGGATTTCACAATTTTAATGCATTTGTTTTACGATAGAAGTCGCGAATGGCAATGGAATAAGTTTACGCTCGTGTGTTGTTTTTTCGGTGTTAATTTATTGAGCACTATTTTTAATGGAATGGGCACTATCCTAAAAATTCCATTAGCACAAACTTTGAGCACTAAAGTTATTGTTATTTGAATACTATGTTAATTTACCTGAGCACTAACGAAATAATGATCGAGCACTAACGTAATATTAAGTGAGCACTACGTAAATATTAGGTTAGGTTAGGTTAGGTTAATTTAATAAATTGCTTGTTTCCGTTAAATAGTGCTCAAAAAATAATGCTCAACTATATATTGACCAATAATTGATAATAGTGCTCATTTACAAAATATAGTGCTTTTTTAATTTTTAGGATAGTGCCCATTCCATTAAAAATAGTGCTCTATAAATGAGACCCTTAATAATCTGGTTTTCTTATAATCTGCGTTGCCTTCATTCCAACACTTCGAAAACCGATTTTCGACAGCAATCCGGGCAAAATTCATCATTTATGATAGCACTTAAAAGCTCGATTTTTTAACTACAAATGTTTTGATTTGAGGTAGTTGTTGAAAAAAATTACCACTTTGAAAGACCAGTCCTTAAGCAAAGCATTGTCAATTGGAAAAAATTACATCTTTATAGGAAAGGTCTGACAATCTAACAAAATGTAGTGAAGTGGTAGTGCATGATCATCCGATTTGTTTGAATCCCCATCCTCAGTCGCCCTTTATAGACTGCCCCTTACTCCTGAACGAGGCCTTAAAATAAATGTCTGACAGGTGATAGGCATGGGCTGACCTCTCAATGGGGCAGCTTTCGGACAATTTATGGCGTTGTTAAAATGCCAGGAGACCGAATGAGCCTCACAAATTTATGACCAGGCCTAGCTGGCGTATACGTTCGCCTCAAACTCTGACATGTGTTCTTCGAACTCCGAAATTAGTTTTGGTTCGAAATCGGCGGAAATGGTGTCTGGAAGATCTCGTAATGTCCGGTACCGACCAGAGTCCAACGGGTTATGCCAAGAATAGTGTAGCTCCAGGAGAGTCGTAAACATTTTTTCTTGCTTCTGGTGTTTTTGGCGAATGTTACTGCGTTTGCTTGGCGCCACTGAAATTGGTGCTGAAATTGTTTACGACCGTGCCAGGCATTGTTTGGGCGGGTCCCAGGGCCATTAATTGTTGGGGACCTGGTCGAAACGTCTTCCTACACGCCCACAAACGGCCCCAGGACTTTTAAGGCACGAAATCGGTGGGACCATCTAACTTGTTAAGATACTGGATGCAATAGTTGCGTTACATGTATGCATTGCTGAGCCCTATTCCGCAGACTAAAAAGTATTTCCTACAAGTTTACAAGTGTACAAGTGTATGGCCTCGTAAAATATGGACTTGTAGAATGGTGTTCCACAAACGTTGAATGACAACTTGGATATTATTAGCAATTTCGTACAGGTGACGTCACGAAGTCGCTAATAACATACTGTACAAGTTGTCCGTTATCATTGGAGGAATATCATTCTGCTACTAGGCCTTCTAATACTGACTTGTACTCGATTTACTCCATACCTGTTACGCTTGTAGAATAGGTGAATTTGCTCTATTGCTATACTATTTAAGGAAATTGAAAAAAAACTAGTTGTCCAGAATGGGCCCTAGATGTCGCTGGCTCCTCTCGCGTCTGTTCTGTCAGTTTACGTTTGAAGACAAGACATGTACTTGTAGACATGCGAATGACATTTCCTGATAAAATACTGAAAGGTCCATGTCATTTCAATTTTGCAAACCTTGATGATATGCGGTCTGCATGTCAACTTGTATATTTCTAGTTGTATACTAAGTACAAGCGAAAACCTTTCTGCACCTCATCTCAAAACTTGTTCGTTACTTTATTTTCAGTAAAAATATTTCTTCTTTCAAGTTCTTTGAAATACAAATTAGCCAGCGCTATTACAGGGAAAAATCACTTTAAGCCCCTCATATGTACTGAATTAGACTTCAACACCAAACCATGTAAAATTCTAGATTATTTGATACGGTATACTGTTTTTTTAAAATTGAATTTTAGAAATACAATGACAACTGAGTGTTTTATTTTGCACAAAAGTTATTTACTCCCTAATCCAGTCCCTATATTTTGGTGGCCGTCTTAATCTTTTTTAACGGTTTTCTTTCTCAGAATAACATTTTTAAATCCATAAAATAAAATACATAAGATTGAAAAGCGAACCAATTGCATCGAAACAGCAGCGTATTCAATTATATACAAAAAATAATAAGCAATAAAAAATCTTCCTATTTACTGTCACCTTAAATACTTAGGCTATATATAATACAGCCTTAGTCTGGCGGTATAGGTTAGTGAAAATAACTAATAAAAATAGTATATTATCATCAAAAATCGATTAAGCCCTGAAAGCTATCCATGAACGGTGGCCCTGGTTAAGAACCCCTGATCCACTCATCTTTTGAGATTAAATTTTTCTCTAGAATGGCATGCTGCCTGGCAGAATTATCCAAAAAAAGTAACCATGTTGCTATTTTTTTTTAAAAAAAACACGTTGACACACGATGGTACTGGCTTCTAGTCCTATCTACCCAAAATGAGGGAAAATAGTGTTTGGGGACCCATATCGAATGCAAACGAAATTCGATCCAGCGATTAAGATAGGTTAAAAGTAGAAGCTGGGCGCCATGTTGCCTCCGAATTACCCCTACATGAAATTCGATATGTGTTGTAATGGACGAGGGCTTTTAGTATCTACATGTATCTGAACTATGCTGTAGGGGAGGATGGAAATGGCGACTGAAAGCCTGCTCCATTTTAAAAGCTTTACTATCTAAGAGTATCTCATAATTCTAGGGGTGATTTGAAATCGTTGTGAGCAAGCCGCAAAAAAGTATCTTTAAAAAGCGATGTCATGATTAAACTTCAAGATATACCCATATGACAGCAACGGTAGGTTATGCTGACAATGGGATTGGTATCAGTAATTGCAGAATGACTGAACATAGTAAAACTGAAAACCACTAAACCAGTGATATTCTTTTTGTTTTAATGTCCGCTTGAGCGCTTTATAAAATATCTGAAAATTCTATAATTTAAATCTTTGAGGATATCCAATTTTAGGACACCTTGTAATGACAAGCGCTGTTGGGTTGGATCCTTGCTTCATTATAAAACAAACTGCGCAAAAAAATGTTTAATAGATCTAAAAAAACACAAAAAATCGCGTTTTAATTTTTGCATTTTCTTTTATTTTTAGTTTGAAAGGATTAAAAAAATTGAAGTATGATAATCGTAAAATTGATTTAAAAAACCAGTATATTCACCGCGCGTGGTATTCTGTATAAAATACCTAAAACATTATTGCAAACTGTAATGCATGTAACCAGTTACGTAAAAATGTAAAAATCTTTTGTGCCAAGTTCGTAACTGGATGGCATAGTTGCGATAGGAACAACTGTATGCAAAGTAATTAATTAATGGAATAGTCTTTATCAGCCATAAGCAACGTAATTAATTAATGAAATTTTAAACCATAAACTAAACAAGCTATTAGTGATGATAACTTTATTGCTAGTAGGAATTACTTTCATATAGTAAACGTTTCTTCAACTTCCTTCTGTTTTAATGTACCTGAAGCATTACAAGGTTATAAATAAAAGTAGCGAATACACGCAACCGTTACTTAATTACTTCCAACATTATTGCCCTGACAACTGAAACGGTGTAGTATACAAGTGCTTTGCAATTTTTCGGTGTGCGAAAAATGTGTTTATCTACATGCATTTTGTTACGTAATTATAATAAATAAACAGTACATTTACAATATGCACGTAAATGAAATGCGGGACACTTCTAAGCGGACAACCAATCCTATAGTAAAAATAAATACAGCCTTTATATTACGTATTCGAAGGACATTTTTCTGCAATTTGTTTTACCATGGTGACCATGTACCGTACCATTGGTCCGACTTAAATTACCGTCAAATGTTGCAATAGAGGGGTGCTCGCTGTTTCTTGACTTTTCAGATATTCTTAACAGAACATCTGAATGCAGTTTTCTGGAAAAATTCAAAGTGCTGTATTTTTTTTTTTTGTAGAGCTGACATCTTTACCAGGCTGTGATATTGTGAAATGCCCCACAGATTTAAAACCACACAATTTTCTGTGTGGAAAATCCTTCTTCGGACTATTGTGCTTCGCCTTTATTTGTCAGGGGTTCTTTAAAGGGTTTCCTGAAACGTGTCTATTTCTTGGTAATAATTGTGCGTTTGAAAAGGTCGCTAGTCACGTTGACCGTTGAGTACATTACTTTTTACGAAGTCCGATTTCCCCTGATGCCAGCTTCTGTCAGCGATTGTCCATGAGTTTGCTTCCCTTCACCCAAAGTTTAGGGTTTCTTCCCAAGTCCACCGCTCCCTGCAAATGCTGCAAAGACGCTGAAAGTGTCCTTTGTTCCGGGTCATTTTCAGGAACGACCCCCGCTGGATGGTCGCGGATTTGAACCCTTTGTTCATACGCCCACAAAAGATGTTTATCGAGGCTCGACCCTTTGTTCGGGCTGCCCAAATGAAGACTTACATCTGTATTTTCCAAACGGTTTTTGAATTGTGAAAGTGCCCGACTGGATAAGACCTTAAGAAGGGATGAAGGGTGCGGCTGAACAATGAGTTTGGGTTATTTAGCGGGTTTCATGGTTTAGTGCGCTTCTGGGGTTGTGGAATTACCCGTCCGGGACGACTGGTGATGCTCCATAAAACTAGGCTGTGCAAAACCCAGTTGGTTTTTGGATTTTGGGGATTTAAAGAAAATTTAGTTTTCATTTGTCAAGATCCTTGGTGAGAAAAAACTTGCCACTCCCAGATTTAAAACCAATGCAATGGAGTTTTTTCCCCCACCCAAAAAGGATGCCCACCATGCAAAATGTGACACATTTTTGTTCCAAATACTTATAATTACAGTATGTAGAATCGGTTGTCCTCTATATGGTCTTAGTTTTTTACATATGAAAATCTCACGTTTAATTATAATCCACAATTTTTTTAAAGAAACGTTCATATTAAGAAAATTCGCATCATCCGTTGTCCATCTTTAGAGGTTTCTTCAGAGGAAAAACCTATTCGAGGTCGTCTCATAAGTTTTTTTTAAAAAAGTTTATTTACGATTTTGCGTGTTGTTTAAACGTTAACTACTCCACACATTAACAACTCGATTTGTAATTTCTCCAAACATTAACAACTAGAATCATAATTTCGCTAAATAATGTTATTTTTACCGTGCTTCCTAACTTACGGTATGTCAAAATAACAAGGTATATAACCATAACAGGTAAAACTAAACAGGTTATAACTAAACAGCACATTTGATTTACAAAAAAAAAGATCATGCCATGGTGGACGACCAATTTGAAGCAGATATGTGTAATTTTTTGCATGGTAAGCATCCTTTTTACTGAGCCTTAAGTTGTAGTGGTCCAAACGTCATTGCAGGAACGGTCCCTTATTCTGATAGTCGAAGTAATGTTATGATTCATAATGATTTCTATAGTAAAATATATTAAAGAAAACGTTTGCAAAATTGTTTGAAATCTAAAATTGGTGGCCAGCTGATGGGATCTGATTTCATTTGTTATCTGAAATACTCCACTTCCTCAATTTTTCTCCACAAATAGGCATGTTTAATTGACTTTTTTCGATATATTGCATTACAAATATTACAGTGTATAAGGGCCGTACTATTCTTAATAGCGTCCATTCCTTCTTGCAAGGCAATTTAAATTTCTTTCATTAGCAGATGCTTTAGAATAAGTGGTAAGACGATACATCCTTAAAACCAAAATGTTACCCTTGGCCACGCGCCCGGTGAAGTGGATTCTGAAGAGTACATTGCATTTATGTAAACATTAGTTTAAATGTTTGAAGTGCTAAGCTAACAAGCGTCGCTGTGCAAATTTGACCTGTTGTTTGTTCAGGGTTGAACATCGAAATTGAGGGAAGGAGGGTCCGTAACCAACACCTAACTCCAAAAGCGTGCCAGTGTTTGATAATAACCTTCCATGCTACTGCTCTTAAATGGTAATGCAAACATTCGAGATTGTTTACTTGTTCGCAAAAAAGCCAACAAATATTTGCCAATTTTTGTCCAAAAACTGCTGGAAACGAGGTATGAGTTTTTTGGTTAAGGAAGGGTGGATGAGGTGGCTACAGTTATAGGCCAAAAATGTCCTACGCGAGTACTTTATCACGTTTTTGGGGTCATCCATAAAGGACGTCCGGGGGAAGGGATTTGCCAAAAACTTGCCGAAATAGGACGTCTGGTTACTCAGATTAAATGTCCGAATTTAATACAGAAAGAAATGACTGGAAACTGGTTAAGTGACTGAAAACTGAAAAAATAGCATTTTGGTTTACTGCTCAATGTGACTGTGATAGGTATCACTATCAATCAGGCGCTTATAAATAAATTTGAAATAATATTATGCATTTTTTAAATGTGAAAACATGGATGGTCCCTTAACACTGTCAATTGGGGAAAATTCTGAATGAATTTCGTTATTTACCGGTACTGCTCAAAACGTTTTGCAGAGCAATTCTTGCTCTGAAATAAAGGTATTTTGTTATTGACAATGCATACAGGGTGACAAACAATTTCCAAAATTTGAAAATGTAAGGGACTTTATTATTTTAGGACAATTTAAGGATTCTTTTAAAAGTAATAGTTTTAGGATGCATTCTTTTGTACCTTATTCATTTTTGTGTTTAATACAAACTAGTTTTGATGATGCACTTTCATCAAGCAAAGTTTACATTTAATAAATTCAATCAAGGCATCGTTCTCAAACACAATACTCAGTGTTTGACAACATAATGCACTGGGTATGTAACAATTTTAAACAATTACAACGGTTTCAATGCTGAATTGTAAAGCAGTTTTAGGACTTTTTAAAGCATATTTACTACCTTTTTAGGGCATCCAGGGATTATATTTTTAATACGTTTTAGAACTTGCTTGCCACCCTGTATCAAAAACACAAAAGTTTTGGTTAAAAAGATGCTCTCGAAACAAAAATTGGGCATGTTGAAAATATTGTTGCAATCATGTTTGTTAGATTGCTTGGTAACATCAACCAGAGGATTTACTTGGTAGTCTTGTTTTTGATCATAAACAAATTGGTAGACAATGTCATTGACATAAGCAGTTATTTTTTATGTGCATTTTTTGATTTGGTTGATCTTGAACGTTTGCGAGTGTTTCATTTGCGGAAATTGCACTGTTTTCATTGCTAAGACGTTTTCGTTGCCAGGTTACAATTTCTCATCAGTTATTCTGCATCATTCATGATGTTCGGCACAGTACAGTTTGCAACTCCACATTTTTTTAAAACTTGTGTGTACAGAAAGGTTGAATAAAAAATGTTGTTGGCTTCAATGAAGACATCACGATTGGTTCCTTCCCCTCTGTATCCAAATAGGCACTTAAATTACCTGAAATTTGGCAGGGTGGAACAATTGCCCCCTGTCCGTCCCTTAGGCGGCGAACATTCCCTACCTTTTCATCGCTCAACTCAGCAGGTTGCAATAGTCGGAGGTGAACATGGGGAAAGGGGGGCAAGGTTACCTGCAGCACTGGCGACAGGGACAAGTGCGCCGCCTTGCGGAATAAACAATCATAATCTTACTGTTCCAATGCCTTAAACTTTGGAACTTTTGTCCGGTTTTGTTTCCCATCTAAATTTTGATGTAAACGCAAACTCATATTCCTATCCAACATTACTTTTCCGACCAAAATGAACGCAAACACAAGCGAATTTTGATTCTTATACGCTATTCTAAATTAGGCAAGTGAAAGCAAAAATTGAATAGAATTTGTTCCACGATGTAAGTGTACATGTTCATGTATATTCGAAATCAAATACACTCCCGGAGGTAAATTGACTTTCTTGCATCCTACAAACCAAAATTCGGATGTACGGGTGTTCACAATTTAGCTTATTGTTAATGAAGAGACATTTCATTAATTTCAAAAAATGATCCGGTTAGGGTTGGGTGTAAAAATGTGACCATAAGTGGATGGTGAATTAAGATCAACTGAACTTTGCTTGCATGATTATTCTTTATCATTTAACATTGCATGGGGTGGCGTTTTTCGTTAATTTAAAATAATTAAATTTGATCTGATTTGATCTTCATTATGCACCATTAAACATCATCACCACCATTAAACATAAATGAAAATGTGACCTAACTTGTATATTTATTTTGTTAGATATTCGACTTTATACTAAGGACAATCTCAATTGCTGCTTACGTTCTATAAGCAAAAGGTAATATAGGGCCTATGTGAATATAAATGAAATGTACATACACTGCATTAAAAGAGATATGACCATAAGTGTAACTATATTGAAATACATGTACATGCATATGGACAAATAAACAATATACATGTATGCTCATATATGGATATGAATGGACATATAGGCATGTATGGATATATAGTCCAATTGTAGCCATCCATAAAGGTCATCCAGGAATTTTCCATGAACCCTCGCAGTGTCCGTTTTTTTGCAAATTCCTCCGCCTCCCTTGCCGGACGTCCTTTAAGGATGACCCGCAGCGCTAAAAATACAATCCAAATTTGAACCGCTCATAAAGCAAGTGTTTTTTCATGTCTTCATGGTCCAGAACTTTGTGTAAGGCCTTGTATGCGCGCCCTGGCCAATTGCAACACTTGGTCACAGATGGCGCTGGCCATCGACATTTTCCTCAGCCGTTAATTAGCTCGTGACCTCGTTCCCCACCCCTAACGCAATGGGGGCGCCAATGAGAGGACCCGAGGGCAGTGTGAGGTGTGTAAAAAAGTGTTATTTCACGTCCCCCCGCTCAGTTTGCACCGGTGCCCCGCAGTGCCCCTAGGGGTAGGCAGCACTTTTTATTTGGCCAGTCCTGTCTTGAAGCGCAAGTAGGACACAGAAGGGGGCGCACTTTAGGGACGCGAAAAAGTACAAGTTGAGGAAATTGCCAAAAAAAAGTTTAAAAAAATGAGCAGCACGTGGACCGTGACCAATGAGAAATTGCACCTCCACCCATGTTGCAATCCCTTCTAAAACGGCTCCAATCCCCCAAAGAACGATAACACGGTTTGGCAATAAAAATCAAATGTATGGGGTCATCTGCTGTTTCTCACTGCCACGGTATGGCGTGGGGTCCGCGCACGTGTGCCGAGGGTCGAACCTATTTTAAGGGTCCAATCGGTTCTTAAGTTTGTTGTGACGCTGACTGTACTCGAACGTCATTAAGTATGACTTCTGCAACTCAATTACGCTGGTTGGGGTAAACTTGGGGAACACTGCCTAAATGCCTTAAGGATGAGAGCCAAAACTATGCCCACCATGCAAAAATATTACTAACACATCTTTTGCTTCAAATTCTTATTATAATTGCTCGATTTATTTTTTCCGTATGTAGAATTGCTCGTCCACTAGGCATTCAGCTTTGGTTTATAATTTAAAAATGCCCCGTTTATTAATAAAAAATAACAATAAATTTGGATACCAGCCCAATAAATTGGAAGGAGGTTGGCATGCAGGGAGGTCCCGTATTAGGAGTACTGTATTAGAGTACTGTTTTTTTTCATTCAAATTTCTAAATATTTATGTAAATAAACGGGGTATTTTTGAATTATAAAGTGAAGTTGAGACCCTAGTGAACGACTAGTTCTACATAAGTAAAACTAAATTGAGCTACTGTATTATAATAGGTCGTTGATGCTAAAAGTGTACCAGTAATATTTTTGCTGTGTTTAGAGTCTGTTGGACCTGTTATTGTGGACGCAATCTTGGATCGTCACGGTTTATTAATTATATTATGTATCTGAAGCAAGAGTGTGTGAGCAGTTTGCATGCGCGGTGGGCATTCTTTTTTAAAACAAAGCTTTAAGCTTCGTTTTTTCACAGGCACATTGAAGGTTTTTTCTTATTATTCATCCCCTATGCACATTGTCATAACCGTTCGAAGTGATTTCTACTTCTAAATCGGCTAGGCATATTTCAGCAAACGAATTGAGAAAGAATTTCAAGTCTCAACTAATACATGCATAGTGAAAGTTTATTAATAGGTTGGGGGCAAAATTTAAATACAGCACAGTGTATATGCACGCATATTCGTAGTACATGCATTTCGAAAATTTGTTCGTTGAGATCAGCGTGGTGCAAGTAGACCGCTCCACGAGAGTAGGCAACGAGGAGAACGGGGCCCCTCCAGGGAGAGGGCCCTGCCCACCCTCCAGAGCTATTTAAGAGGAGGGAAGAGCCGCAAGCGTCAGAGAGTGGAAAGAAGAGTTTTACTTACCAGTATTTTCGACTATAGTTCCTAAACGGCCCATTGGTCAATGTTATTCGTTGCCTATTTTATATCTTGTTGTATTGGGCCCTGTAGCCCACCATCTGTAATCCACCTGCAATATAAAATGGATATATATTAGAATCCGCAATCATGTGAGAGACTCGTTTCTTTCGCTCCATTATTGCTTTTAGTTCATCGTGGGATCGCGGGGAAGACTACCCCAGGCTACGCCGGCGTCTTCCCACTCCAGCGAGCAAGTTAAACTCCTCGCTGAAGCCCTAGCGCCCAACATACGAGTCGTATCGACAACCTACATTCAGCGGAGACATCATGCAGACGAGAAGTACAGCGTCCACTCAGGCTACCAGCAGCCCGGCGAGCCCGGAGGACTCGACAGGGTCTGAGAGCGGGCCCGGGTTCCACACCGCCGAGGTAACGGTCGGGGGGGATTGGTATTGCCAGAGGCAGTAGCAGCCTTGAGCAGCCAATGCCCGGAGTTGCTGAACTTCACAGTTCAGGTGTCCAGCCATGTAGTGGAGCTGCAGCAGCGGTTGGCGAACGCCAAGGAACGAGAGGCTGCATCTCAAGGAATCGCCAACACAACGGCGGACAACCTCAATTTGCTCGTCTCGCAGATAAGGTGGCAGGCATCAGCCGCTGAATCTACAGTTACGGGACTCCAAGCACGCATCGCAGAGACCATCCGGAGCCGGACAAGATCATCAGAGACTGGTTAGTGAGAATGGCTCAACCGATTAACACATCCACGGCGGAATTCCTTAAGGACGTCACGGTGTTGTGCAAGTCGTTTGCGGTGTCACTAACAGAAAAGGACATGATCTTTTACATGTTCCAGTCCCTGCACGCGGAAATCAAGCGGGAAGTGCGGTTCAGGAAGGTCAAGTCCGTCAAGGGGCTATAGGAAGCTGTAATCGTGGCGGAAGACTGCCTGTGCGAATCGGGACATTGGAAACTTAAAGAGGATCGACCTTGGACGTCGCGGCATGCGAAGTCCGCGGATAGAAGGTCCCCGGCGCGGCGAGGGAGAACGCCGCAGCAGGGAAAATGGCAGTCCGGAGGCGTCGCCGACGCGAGCACATGGTCACAACCGTCGGGACGACCGGGGTCAGCGGACGCAGCTGGCTGCGGCTAACTTAACGACAGGGAAATCCAGCGGGCAACCGGCAAAAGGGTGCATCGGGTGTGGAAATGCCAACGTCACTATATGGTCGTTCCCGGATTGCGCTAAGCAATGCCCAGACCAACCGGCAAGGGTTAACTTCTTGGAAACGATTCCGGTTGTTCACAACCTACATGTGCAGGCCCCCAACTCGGAGTTCATCATGGCAGAGGTTACGTTAGAAGTATCGACAGGGGCCTTGGTCGATTCAGGGTCTAACGTGTCCCTGGCGGGGAACAACTTGTATATAAAGCTCCTGGCAGCTGGAGTCCCGATGAGAGCTTCCCACAGGGTGGTGAAGTTAGCGGATCAGGCGCCCGCGCCTAGACAAATGTTCGTCGCGAAGACGCATGTGTCACTAGTGGGAAGAATGTTTCCCATCCAACTCATGCTGGTACCTGCGTACGAGCAAGGAGCGTTATTCTTAGGCATGGATTTCACTGCGCTTGCGGGGATCATCCTAATGCCGCTAGCGAAGTCGTGGCACTTCGTGGGGGAGGCGTTACCACACGAGTTATTGCCGGCACCGACGGCCCAGCACTTCAAGGTGTTGGATGTATCTCGGCAACCGGATGAAGGTACTCGGCGGTCGGCGGATGAGAAAGCCGAGGCGAACGGGCTCCTGTTCAAATACGTGAACGTGTTCCAAGACCCCGGGCTACCGGCGAAGGTCCAGCCGCAGTTGGTCCGGTTGGTGGAAAACGCACAGCCCTTTGCGGCAAAGGTGATACCGCTGGCACCTTGTCAGTGAACTAGATTGCAGGAGAAGATCAACTTTTTGTTGAAACATGGGTACATCAAGCCGGTCATGTCCCAGTGGGCGGCCCCGTCATTGCTGGTCAGAAAGCCCGGTAAAACCGATCAATTCCTGATGGTCACAGACTTTCGCAGGCTGAATAGGGTCACGGTTCCAGACTCCTATTCGTTGCCAAAAATTGACCAGCTATTGGCGGAGGTAAAAGGCAGGCTGTTTATGTCATCGTTTGACCTCACCAACTGCTATTGGCAAATACCTATCGCGGAGGAGAGCCAAGAGTTGTTCACCACCATTACCCCATTAGGCACATTTTGTTATACCAGAATGCCAATGGGGGCCCGCAACTCAGCGGCGCATTGTCAATGGGTCATTGATGCAATCCTAGCCACGGTGCCGAGGGAGCTCGCTCAGGCATACATCGATGACATGCTAGCAGCCAACATCACGTTCCGTCTCCATTCTACCGACGTGGAAGAGATATTTAAATTATTGCTGGAGCACAGATTGTTCCTGAATAGGGACAAATGCAAGTTCTTTGCAGAAACCGTCAGGTTCCTGGAGCATGTCATTAGTCCGGACGATGTGCGGCCTAACCCCGATAAGGTCGCGGCAATGTTGAATCTTCGGCCGCCAAGGGATGTACACCACTCGAAATCGTTCTTGGCGTCGTGCAAGTGGTTCGCGAAATTTATCCCACACCTGGCAGATATCGCGAGGCCACTGTATGCTCTCCTGAAGAAGGATGTCAAGTACGTGTTTTCTGCGGCGTGCGAAGAGGCTTTCACCACATTAAAGGAGAAGCTGGCATCGGCCCCGATCTTAGCTCAGCCGGATGTCACCTAAGAGTTTCGCCTTTTCACCGACACGAGTAACGTTGCGCTCGGGGCTTTCCTCGCGCAGGGAGACGGAGACGAAGTCCGCGTAGTGGAATATGCAGCCAAGCTACTCAACCCGGCGCAAACCAATTACTCGGCTACGGAAAAGGAGTGCTTGGCCGTGGTGTGGGCTATAAAGAAATTCAGAGGGTACCTGGATGGCCTGACATTTGTGGTTCATACGGACTATAGTCCACTGCAGTGGCTATAGGCGACCAAGATGTTATCAGGACGGTTAGCCCGTTGGATCATGGAGGTGCAGCAGTTCGTATTTGACGTGCAGTACATACCGGGCAAACTTAATGTCTTGGCGGACATGCTGTCAAGGCAGTCGGGAGGCGGACCCCGTGGTGTTGGTACAGTCCATTCAGATGTTGGACCAGGAACACTCCACGGCCGATTTTAGGGCGTTACAACTGGTGGACAACGACCTAGCCCCGATCTTTAACGCCTTTGAAAGCGTCCAGGAAGGTGACGGGGGTATTGGTTATGTTTTGAACGCACACAAAAAGGGGTTACGTCATGCGTCAAGGGATATTGCATCTGTACTTACCGGGTGTGGACGGCGAGGAACCCAGGCTAATCGTCCCACGCAGCTTGCAGTATCAGGTGCTCGAGGAGCACCACTGCTCGACGGACGCAGGTAATCCAGGAGTGTTGGCCACCATGGCTCGCATTTCGCAGTCGTACTACTGGTCGGGCCTGCAGAAACATATCCAAAGTTTCATCTCTCAGTGCCTCACCTGCCAACACTTCAAAGCAAAGACTACGAAGGAGCAAAGCCCCATTTCGTCACCGGCCATACCATTACGGTTTGAGACGGTGAACATAGACATCGTGGGCCCATTACCAACGACGACGGCGGGAAACAGTTATATACAGTCTGCTTCGGATTCGGCTTCAGCGTTAGTCGAGCTGTTCCCGATGAAGGACGCCAATGCAGAAACAGTAACAAAGCTGGTGGTGGATAAAATCTGTTTCCGATACGGCACGCCGAAGACACTCCGCTGCGACAACGGCCCGCAGTTCGGGTCAGCGGTCATGGACTTCGCCGCGGCAGCTATGGGTTTTTGGCTATTCCACATCGCACGATACCACCCGCAGGCGAACGCGGTGGAACGGCGCAACAGAGAGCTTAAGGTCAAGCTCGCCATCGCCATGGCGGGTGCGCATGATCCTGGCGGTGCGGTGGTCGCTGAATGCGGCAACGAGCAAGGTGTCGGGAGCATCTCTATTTCTCATCACGTTCGCTAGGTTGCCACGTTCACCGTGAGACAACCTGCTGGCGTTCAACCGGAGATGTGCGGACCAATTATTTTGCGAGCAGCTTTTCAGCACTTTTTTGCAAATGGTTGCCAACCAATTCCTTGCAGCGGTATATAAGCTAGAGCAAGCTCAAGATGGCAGGCGTGAAGATGCAGGGACGACAGTAGAGGTGTGCCCGTTCCACGTCGGCAGCGAGCGAGTCATGCTGCGGGCTCATCCCAGGAGCTGTGCGGTCAAGGGCTGCATGGTGAAACTAGCACCGTGGCGGAACGGCCCTTTTAACGTCCATAGTGTAGTCTCTCCGTCGGTCATTGAGGTGTGGGACCCGCAGCTAGCGATTTTGCGGGTCAATTACCATGTGGACGACGTCACGTTAGCCCGGGAGGGCGCGCTGCGGTTAGACCATGCCTCTTAGCCCATCGTAAGAAACAGAACTTCGGATGATCGGTCGGAACTGAACCTGCAAGTAGACAGGAGAGACAACAGACACAATGACAACGATGGTGAGGAAGCGAGCCCCAGCACGGCCCGACGGGTCGTGCAAACGTCCAGGTGTGGTAGGGCAATTCGGAGACCGGCGAGGTTCCAGTTCCTGAGAGTCATAGACCTCAATTCGGCCTACCAGCACATACTTACGATTTTTGGAGTGGAGGTGGTTGCAGCCTTCGCGCAAATATCGACCGACTACGTAGCGCAGCAGGGCATTGCGTCGGAGGATCCACGATTTTACATTCAGCGCTACGTAACGTTGGCACACTTCCTGGAGCTGCGGGAGTTAAACTCGTCTTTCCCCGAGCGACAGAATGCAGCAGTGACATTGTTTTACACAGTAGCAAGGGCCGCGCAGCATCTGACGACCAAGGGTTGGGACATCAAGTTAGCAAGAATATGCAAAGATGTGTTTAATCCCGACTTTCACAACAATGGGGAAATCCAAGCCGACGATGCTCTCCTCTTAGAATGTCGGCGTAGCAATTTGGCCCATTTGTGAAACCACAAAAGAGCCACCCACTCCCACTGGGTCACTTTTATGACGCCGCGAAGACACTGGAAGATCCAATTTCCCAGGCTATTCGGGTCATCAAGATGACCTGAGTTCGGGCCTCAGCGTCTGTATTTGTCTTACCGATGGCTTTCCCAGGCCAGATCACGTGATCGGTTTCAGGGGCAAGACCGAAGGTCACGAATTTTTTAGCAGTTCGACTTTCGACGTGGCTGCAGCAACATCACCTAAGTTGATTTCGCGATTTTGCATTTGTCATTTCACGCCCTTAGCAGAGTACGATAGTTGCGGCCCTAACATGGAAGACCACCTGAGAAATAAGCTGAGGTGGCATATTCTGGAGGCCCTAGCGGCGAGAGAAGCGGCTCCATTGCCCGGGCATGGGGACGTCACACCACCTGTCATCGATGCGCTGGGGGCCGTATCGCAGGTGGCCAGGCCGGATCCAACGGGGTGTAAGCACCAGTTCCCGGTTCGCTGTTTGTTACGCTGATTACGGTCACCGAGGGACTGCAACATGTTCTGGGACCAGTATATGACAGTTTGGCGTCTATCCTTTAGCACGGTGCTCCGGCCACGTGCTCAGTGGTGCAGCAGCAGGTGTGGCGGGCCATGGAGGCCTGCAATCAAGACCGCTGGGGGCTCAATGCCAACATCGACTTGATGCAGGTCTTCGTGCGGCAGCAAGACGAGCAGCTCAGGACGTTGGCCGCCGCGAATGACAACGCACGTCAACGGGAAGCCGAGAGCGGGGCTTAGTTGGCGGAAGCCGTATAGGGGGACTTCACCAGGTCTAGAGTACAATTTACGAATAAGGATGGTTGGACGCCAATACCATGGCCGGATCGCACTCCTCCCCCTTCGAGATGGAGTCAAACCTCATCAGGGGCGGGGATGCTCGTTCGCAATCTGGACAATAAGGCTGCATGGAGGCGGTTACCCGCCGCAAAGTTGCAGAAAATCTTTTCAAGTATACGTCTATTTCGTCTGTCTAAACAAGATTTTGACGGATGGGCTTTTCATTACGAACAGGTCAGGTTTGCAAACCAGGTGCCAAAAGAGGATGCACTGCTTGCGTTTGCTTACGCGTTCGAAGGCGATGTTTGCAAATAGTGGTCACTAAAACGCCCGCACTATTGTTAATTATGACGAGGCTTTACGTAAAATGAAAAACCATTTTGACACCCCAGAATCGGATTCAGTAATTAAAGACAAGTTAATGTTGGTCAAGCAGGGTTACCTGCAATCTACTGCGGAGTTCATAGGAAGCATGGAGCTGTTGCTCTCGAACATCAGCTACCCGGTGAGAGAGTTCGATAAAATCAACTGGGTTTTCGATGAAATTCACCACGACCTCAAGCGAGGATTATGTCTAGAGGGTATACTAACCAAGGCGAATCTGGAAGCTATGCTAATGAAACAGGAAAAGTCTCTAGCTAGATCCTGCCATTGGGAGTTCGAGACTCGGCATCGAACGGAAAACCAAAACGAGCAGTCATCGTACAGAGACAATCGAGAAGGTCCTCTGTGTAGGGACTCTCAAAGACCGTTCCGGCCGAGATACCCTAACAGCCCCTACCAACCAAGCAGGACAACCATTCGACCATACAGCATACTGGAGAATACCAATACCACAGGTGGTGGACCTAGTCGGGAGGAGTCCGGTTGTGTGGCTTGCAGTGCACCTAATTGTACAATTTGGAATTGTAAAAATAAGTGCGCCGAAAGAAAGCCTCAGGACATCAAGAAGTTTGCTCATGTGCAACTCAGGAAACCAGATCAAGACGATATGGAACCTACGGGTTTTATTACGACGGCTTGTTCTGTTGCAGGGATAGACGTCACGGCCCTTTTCGATTCCGCTTCGAATGTGTCTATAGGAGGGTCTTCACTGTTTAGGAGTTTAGCTAACAATGGGGCCCCAATGGTCAAGGCACGCAGCGAGGCGAAGTTGTTTTGGACTACTCTAACCCTAAATGTCCTGCTAGCCTAGGTTGTTTTGGATTACTCTAACCCTAAGTATTCTACTAACCTAAGTTGTTTTTGGACTACTTTAATCTGCTAACTGAACAAATTTTGCTCTTAACTAACTAACCTAACTACCCTAATTGGTTTTGTCCTACACTCAAAATCTTGTTTTTCTCTTACATATTTTATTTTAAGCTTGCTTAGTTTTACACTTTTTCTCTATTTAATTTCACAAGTTATTAATTAATTTTCTCGATGCTTTTATTATATTTTTACCATCACTTTAATTTCTTGCTTAGTTTTACACTTTTTCTCTATTTAATTTCACAAGTTATTAATCAATTTTCTCGATGCTTTTATTATATTTTTACCTTCATCTTAATTTTTATTTCTCTCACAATTTTACATCTTTGGTTCTCACACTTTTTCTCTCTCTCTCTCTCTTTCTCTCTTACTTCCTTACTTGTTTTTCTTTCTTTACATTAACACATAATTCAGTATGAATTAGTTGCAACGGAACATTTTCATCTTAAGTACGGAAAATTGTGTGATTGTGGAATAATGTAAAAGGCCAGAGAAAATTTCCCGTGAATTAAATTTATCTATTATAAGAAGCGCTTACATCACTTTTCTGCAGTTCAGTGAGCTTTTTTAGTCACGTGTCAGATCAAAGGTTGTGTTGCGCTATGCCCCACCATATTAGAATCCTAGGGTTAGCTGAAACCCCCCTTAAGCTGTTAATTGCAGCTCAGGTGTTTTGACCCCGGCCTTTTATTAGTCAAATAAGCTTTCGTTTTATGC